>KZ111237.1:1403393-1416388 GCA_002120335.1 Hypoxylon sp. EC38 | reverse complement strand
TATTATTATTATTATTATTATTATTATTATTATTATTATTATTATTATTATTATTATTATTATTATTATTATTATTATATTCTTTTAAATTATTAATATTTTAATTAATATAATTAAATTAAGCTATTTAAATTTTAACATTATAAATAATATTTTTTTTATTTTTTTAATAAGTTAAAATTATTATTAATAAAATTTAAATATTTTAGAAATTAAAGTTTAAGATTTTTTTAAATTTCTTAAAATATCCCTAAATTTAATAATAAAAACCTTTCTTAAAAATAAAATAATCTAAAATAAATTATTACATTTTTATTATAAGGTTTATTTTAATTTAATTTTAATAATAAATTACCCATTAATAGAAAAATATAAATTATATTTTTAATAAAATAAGTTAATAATGATAGCTTTTATATAAAAGCCTTTTAAATTAAATATAATTTTTTTTTCATTTTTTAGCTTAAGTTTTAAAATAATTTTAATAATAAAAGCGTAATTATAAAAATATAAATTCTTAAATATAAATCTTTAATAATAATATACTTTAAATATATTAAGTTTTATACCATTTTTATAAAAAGCTATTATAATATTATTAAATAACTTAATATTTTCATTTAAACTATTAAATATTAATCATTTTAAATATTATTATAAATAATAAATAATAAAATAAATAATAATAATATATAATTAATATTATTTATTCTTTAATAAATAAAATATATTATAACTTAATATATAATTATATATATTAAAAGTAATATTAAATAAGCTATATAATATTAAAAAGTTTACCGCGTTATATATTTACCGCCTTTTAAAATGGCTTATTATTAAATCGTTATTTAACTTTATACTTAAATAACTTCGTAAATATTCGTTATAATATTATATAATTTAAATAAGGAAATAATTAACTTAATTACGTATATTTTAACTTAAATTACATTATAATATAATATTTATAGTTAAAGCTATTCAAGGTTAAAGTTAAAAAGTTTTTAAATGGGCTTATGTAATACCTTTTTTAATTACCTTTTAATAATAAAGGCTTTTAAGGCTTTTTAAAGCTTTTAAGGCTTTTATATAACACTTACTTTAGTAATTTTAAGCCTATTAAAATGCTAAGTAAAAGCCACGTAACTTTTCTTAAAAACCCTTTAAGTTTAACCTTAAATAACTTTTACTATAAATATTATATTAAAATATAACTTTAATTAAAATATGTATAATTAAGTTAGCTATTTCCTTATTTAAATTATATAACGTTACGATAAATACTTACGAAGTTATTTAGGTGTAAAGTTAAAGCCCCGCTTTTTAATTTTACTTATAACTCGGCGTAAATTCGAATATTATACAACCCGTTTAATATTACTTATAAAAATTATAATATACCCTTTTATTTTTTAATATATAAAATTTATAAGCTAATTTATTTTAAAATTTAAAGAAAATTTTATAATTAATTTAAAAATAAAACCAAATATTAAAAATCTTTTCTTTAAAAAATATAACCTTTCTAAAATAAATAAATAAAAATAAATATATAAAACCTATATTATTAATGAATAATAATTTTATAATAATAATAATTTTATAATAATAATAATTTTATAATAATAATAATTTTATAATAATAATAATTTTATAATAATAATAATTTTATAATAATAATAATTTTATAACAATAATAATTTTTAAATTATAATTAAATATTATTTATAAATTAAAACTATCTTTAATAATTAAGAAAAATAATTTATATAATTAAATTAATATAACATTATATTATAATAAATTAAAAATAACACTTTTAAACCTTTTAAAAAATAATAAAGAAAAATTTCCTATAATAATAATTATAAATTAACTAATAAATATTAAATAAAATAAACATAATATTAATTTAAAAATAATTTTATATTACTTTAAATATTACCTTAAAAATTAAAAATATAATATACTTTATAATAACTTAAAATTAATTAAAAAAATTCACATTTAATAAAAGAAAACTACTTAATCTTAAAATTACAATTAAAAATATTTATAATATTAATAAATTACCATTTTATTATTACATTATTAACCGTACTTTAACTATAATTATTATCACTTTTATTATTTTTATTAAAAAATAATTATATATTAAAAAGCTAATTTTTATTTTATATAAAATAATTTAAAATATTATTACTAACTATTAATATAAAATATAATAATATATATTTATTAAAAATATATTATATAAAAAGGTTAAAGCTTTAAAAATAAAATAATAACTTATTAAAAGGCTTATATAAAAATATTATTTTATTATTACATTTTAAAATATCCTTATTTTAATTCTTTTTTTAACCCTTAAACCTTATAACCTTTTATAACTTTATAATACTAACTATAATTTTAACTATAATATATAAAATATATAATAATATAAATAATATAATTAACTATAAAATATAAAACAAATATTATTGAAATTTTAAAATATTAATATTAATAAATATTATAAATATAATATAAAATTTTTATTAATAATATATATTACTATTAAATATATATGTAAGGAGATAAGTAAGACAAAAAAAATAAGACTCATAGGTCTTATATTTATTACCTTTCGTTTATATAAACGAAAGGTTCTTTTAAATTCTTTAAGCTTTAGTTTTTATATTAATTAAAGTTGTTAATCATCCATTGTTACCTAGTTTACCTTTCTTACAATATATAAAATATCATCTTAATTTTTAATTTAAAATAAATTTAAAAATAAAAATATAATATATAATAAAAATTTAAGAAAAGAATATAAACAATATTAATAATATTATTTTTAAAAAAATTATATATATATTTTAAATATTTATTTAAAATATTAATCTTTTATTAAATTAAATATTAAAACCTTTATAATAATATTTTAATAAATTAAAAAGAATTAATTTAATAAGGGGTAAATTTATACTTATATAAATTTAAATAAAATTATAATTGTTAATTAATATTAACTTAAAATAGTATTATAATAAGTAAATATTACCTTAAAAACTTTAATTAAATCTTTATAAATCCTTATTATAATCCTTAAAATATACCTTTTATTATAAAACCTTAAAATAATCTTTATAACATTTTTTTAAATATATTTTATTATATAAATTTAATATTTTTAGCTTAATATAAAATAATAATAAATAATTATTAAAATTAAAAACTAATATTAATATAAATATTTTAACCTAATAATCTTAATAAATAATTATTATTATAATATAACAATATATTTTTTATATATTATTAATATTAATAATAATACATAATAATTATTTCCTTATATAAAATTAAATATAAACTTTAATATAGTAATAATATCTTCCTTATTTTTACCTTTAATTTTTAAGCTTTTTTTAAAATAAAGATATAAGATATTTTAAATTAGGTTTTAATATTAACTTTGCTTTATATATTAAAATAATTAAAATATTAAATCCTAATATATAATTTATTAAATTTAATATTTATATAATTATATTTACAATTATAACTAAATTAAATAAGGTTTATTTAAATATAAAATAGTTTTAATATTTCAAATTATTATAATTTATTTTTATTTCTTATATTTTTAATAAAAATAACCTTTTCTTTAAAAAAGGTTATATCCTTTAAATATAAAGTAATTTAAAATTAATTATATTTAAAATTTTATTTTACTTTATTTTAAATTAACTAAATAATTATTATACTTTATTTATAAGCTTAATAAAAAGTATATAAAGATAAATATTATATATTAATAATAAGATTTTATAATATTATTATTAATGAAAATTTAATAAATAATATAATATTATTTATCTTAATTTAATAAATATCCTTATTTAAAAGAAATAAATTAATATTATATTTAAAGATTAAGTTTATAAACTATTATAATTATTATATTTATAATTAAATATATAATAACTATAATTTATTTTAAAATTTAATTTTTTTATATAATTAAAGTTTTTCCTTAATTAAAGTAATTAATTCCTTATATATAATCTTTTAACTTAAAAATTATTCTTATTTTAAGTTTTTAGTTTATTTAATATTTTAACTTTAATAAGGTATAAATGGGTTTTAAATAGGATTAAAAAGCTAACCCTTAAGTAATATTTTTACTTTAAAGGGTTACTTATTAAATAAATTAGGAAAAATATATATAAAAAATAAAGATATAAATTAAAGATATTATTACATAAATTCCTAATATATATTATTCTACCATATATTAATATTTATAAATTAAATAATAAATTAATAATAATTAATATAAGCTTACTTTATAAAGTATTAGTTTAATTAAGCTTATAAAAATAGCTAAACTTAATAATAAAAAAAAGCTTAAATATTATTATTTATTATAATTAAAAAAGTAAATATTATATATATATATTTTAATTTAACTTAACTTATAAATTAATAAATAATAAAAATATTTTAAATAATTAATAAAAATATTTATCTTTAATTAACATATCCTTATAAATTAATTTAATAATATTAATATTTTTAAAAATTTAACACTTTATATTTATATTTAATATTAATATATTATAATAAAGAAAAGGCTAATTTATTTAAGTTTATATTGATATTATAAAATAAAAATATAAAATTTTAAGAAATTTACTAACCTTAAATATTATAATTATACCTTAATTAAATATTTAATTAAGATTATAAAATAAACTAAGGAAAAGCTAATTAAATAACTTTAATAATAATAATAATAATAATAATAATAATAATAATAATAATAATAATAATAATATAAAAAAAATTAATATATTATTTAAAAAGCAAAAAGAATAAGGTGGAAATAATAATATATGTAATACACCGTTAGGAAGGTTAAAGGCTTAGCTCTAATTACCAGGGTTAATTTATATATTTTAAGCTAAAGAAGAAAAGAGGAAAAGATTTATAATATAGCATATAACCTTTATTTATATATAAACCTTATAAGGTATATAGGCCTTAAGCCTATGCCTTACCTTAAGCATTTAACCCTTAGCATAGGCCACGGCATTATAATATATAATTAATTTTTCTTAATTTTAATAACTAAATTTATACTTTATTATCTTTTATACTATTATTTTTAATTAATTAATTAATTATAAATAATAATAAAATTATTAGCTTAAAAGGTAATAAATATAAAAGATAATTTTAATATTATAAATTAAAAAATACTTAATAAAACTTCCTTTTTAAAGATAATAAAAATATAACTTAAAAGAAAAAAAATTAGAAATATTAACTAAAAAATATTAAAATTAATAAATACTTATTAACTATAAGAATAAATAAAAAAAGAATTAATTTATTTATTATCTTTAATTATTTACTTATTTTAAATAATATTAGAAAACTTTTACTATATTTTTTAATTAAAATTTTTAAATCTAAAATTATATATAAAAAAGATTTAATTTTTTATTAAATATAATAAACCTATTTTTATTAAACCTAATAATAATTTTATTATAATTTATTATATATTTAAATATTATTTTTTAAAAGCTTAAAATTATATATATTACTTATATTACTAAATAAAATACTTATAAATAAAGATAAATTAAAAATTAGATTAATTAAATCATTAAATTTAATAATATTTCTAATATTATTATTTAACTTTTTAAATAAAAAATAAACTTATTTAAAAAAATATTTATTAATATTATTATATAAATTTAAATAATTAAATATATAATTAAATAATTTATTAAAAATATTAAAATATATAAATATAAAATTAAAATTACCTCCTATTATATTATCATTAATAATATTTATACCATCCTTAATATTTAAATTAAAATGCTTAATATTAGTAATAATTAAGCCTTTTATATTAAATTAAAATTTTCAAAATAGAATTAACTTATTAATATAGAAAATAACTTAATAAGATTTCCTAATATTTTATTAAAAAATATAAAAGAAAAAACTTTAACTTTTATCCTTTATAAAAGGATAAAATATATTTATAAAAATAAATTATATAAATTAAGTAAAAAAATATTCACCTTATATCCCATAAAAAGGGAAAAACTTTTAATTTTAATACTTTATTAAAACCTTTAAATTTCCAATAATTATTTTCCTTAAAATATAAAATATATAAATAATAAATTTATATTTATTATTATCCCTAAGACTTAATTTAAAAAAGAATATAATATAATTAAAATCAAAAATATAATAAATATTAAAATAAAATAAGATAATATTAAAATAATTATTAATTATATTAACATTATTATTAATAAATAATATAAATTTATATATCCTATTCACTTTAAACTACTTATTATAAGCTTTATTAATAATATAACCTTATTTAATAAAATTGAAAGATATTATAACCTTATAAACTTTATTATATTTAATAAATATAATAAGATTATTAAATAAAACTATAATAAAATATTTTAATAAAAAATAATATATTAAATTCACTTTATTAAAAAAATTATATAACTTATTAATACTTAGGAACTTTAATAATTACCATAACTTTAAAATAAAAGTAAAAAACTCTTAATATATAAAATTAAAAATAATAAAATATTAATAATATTTAAGATATAAATAAATATAAAAATAATATATATTTTAATATAATATATTATTAATAAGAATAATAATTAATTCTAAGAAATCCTTACTTAATAAGAAAAATAAAAAAACATAATTATAAAAACTTAATAACTTATTATTTGTAAAAAACCTTATAATTATATAAATAAAATAAATAATAAAGAATTAAACCTATTAAAAAATATACCTTTTAATTTAATAAAATATAATTATTAATAAGCGATAAGCACTAGGTTTTATTAGCAGCTATAAAGTAATTATAAACCTAACTTATATTAATTATAATTTAGTCTTATATAGCTTAGCCTTACTTTTAATATTATAACTTATTTTATATTTAATTAAATGATTTTTAATACTTAATAACACCTTTACTTACTATAAGGTAATTAATATAATTCCTATTTTAAAAAGTAATACTTTAATATTACTTTTTTACTCTTTTAAATTACCTACTTAACTTACCTATTTGTTAATAATTAATTAAAATAGCTTAATATTTTTAACATATTAAACTATTTATAAGTGAAATATTTTATAATTCCCCTAATATTTTAATATTTAGGATTTATAGTTTATTAATATTTATAAAAGTATATTATAATATCTTATAATTAATTAATCCACTATTTAAGTTAAATATAATAATTTTTACTCCTTTAAAGCCTTATTCATTTTTTTAATTAGATTTTTATAATACCTTATATTTTTATATTTAAAAATAGGAGGTAACTTTTTAACATTTTAAAATTTTTTATTAAATCATTACCTTTTTATATGATATAAAATATTTATTTATAAACTTGATTATTATTTACTTATACTTTCTAATTAATAAACATATTAATTATTAAGAGATTATTTAAGTTTTTATTATTAAATCTTACTTATTTCTTTATATAATTATTATTATTTTTATAATTATTATTTAAGTTTTTTTTCTAATTATATATAAATATTATTGAAAAAGGAAAGAATATTTAAAATAATAGTATTTATTAATTAATATTTAAACCTAAAGTATATATTAAAATTATTATTAATTAATATTATTTAAGTTTTAATATATATAAAAACTTTATAAAACTTATATTAATTATTAATAATAAATTAAATAAGATATATAAGAAATTTATTAAAATTTAAACTATTATATAAAGTTTAATAAATTATTAATATTATAAAGTTTTATAATATTTTTAAACAAGTTATTAATTTTTTTAATTTAATTTATAATATAATTTATAAGGAACCTTAAGATATTTTAATTTTAAAAATAAGGTTATTATTAATAATTTAATTAATATTAAATTTATTTTATATATTATCTTATATTTTAGTGATATTATTAAAATTTAATATTATAATATTAATTATTAAGATATAATTAATAATAATATTATAAATTTTAATAATACTCCTTATATTAATAGTAAAAGTGATATTTTTAAAATTTATATAATTAATCCTTAAGGAAATATTATTAGCTTATAATAATTTAATTAAAAGTTTATTATTTAAAAGGAATTTAATTATTAAATTACCTTTTTAACTATTTAAGTATATATTTAAAACCTTATTTATATTATTAATAAATATTCTATGCTTAATATTTTAATTAAAATTCATATAAATAAAATTTCTTGTTTTATTATTAAAATAAATATAAATAATATTTATTGTTATAATATTAAAGTAAATATAAATAATATTTATTATTATAATATTAAAGTAAATATAAACCTTAAATATTTAATTATTAAAGATATTATTAAAGTAAATTTAAACTAAATTAACATATTATAAAAAAGCTTATACTAAATTATTAATAATTTTAATACTAGCTTTAAAAGTATTTACTTTTAAGGTTATCCTATAATAATAAAATAATAAATAAATCTTTAATCCTTTTATATTATTATTATCTCTTTTTTATATATTATAAATAATTAAAGTATTACATTTATTAATTATAATTTTATTAATTTTAAAAGTTAGTATAATAAATTTAAATTATATGGTTAACCTTTAAGTATATATTAATACTTTTAAAAATAAATTATATTATATTAACCTATATAAATAAGCCTATAATAATATTAGTATTAATATAATAACTTAGGTAAAGTTATTTAGCTATAATTTAATAACTACTTTTAATTCTTTTAATTAAATTATAATAGGTATAGTAATAGTTAATATTATTAATAATTAATGCTTTAATTAACATATTTAATATATTATTATTACTTAAAAAGCCAATCTTAATAATTAAAAGTTAAAGCAAATTAGCTTATTTATATTAAATAATAGTATAATTAATAAGATAAATAAGTACAAATAAGTAAATAAAATTATTATAATTTAACGTAATATTTATATCTTTATTAATATAATTAATGATATAATAACTAATAATATATATAAAAAAATCATTAAAATTTGCTTTAATAAATTTTATTATAAAAATATTATAAAGTAATGGATGATTTAAACCAAAGAAAAAAAATGTTAATAAAAAATAACCTAAATTATTATTTAGCTTAATTATTTGCTAAATTTAAGATTTTTAAAAATATAATAGCTTTTAATTTCTTTAAAGCTAAATAGGGTAAGGAAATAATATTATACAATACTAACTTTTAAGCTTAAGTAATAGATTTAATTTATAATTATTACTTTTTATAAATAAATAAAATGATTTAATATATAAACTATATTTATAATTGCCTTAATTTTAATTTATAAATTTTTATTATATCTTTTATAATAATTATAATTATTAATAATTTTGTCTTTTATATTAAAAGTTATAATAAAACTTAGTGTAAAGTTTTTCTTTTTTAAAGTAATAAGGATTTGTTAAAGTTACCCATGGCTAAAACTATCACCGATTTTAATAAAACTTAATGCTTATCGCTTATTATTAATATTAAGGATTATTTAATTAAGTATAAAATAAATTATAATATTAAAAGTAAAGCTAAGCTATGTAAAACTAAATTATAATTAATATAAGTTAGGTTTATAACTACTTTATAATTATTAATAAAACCTAATACTTATCGTTTATTATTTACCCCTTTTAAATGAAAAAAATTAACACCTTTGTTAATTCGTTATTAAAAATTTTTATTTAAAAATCTCAAATTTATTATTATTAATAAATATATTTAATAATCCTTTATTATAAACTTAATTATTAATAACTTATTAGTTAATATTATTATTTATTACTTAATAACTTAACTTTTACTTAAAATCTTTAACTTAAAATTAACATAATTAAATTTATTAACCCTTTAATAACTTAAAAACTAATATAATAAAAATTAATATAATATAATATTATAACTTTAAAATTATAATTTTAAAAATATCGTTTTAAATATTAAATATAAATATTTTATATTTTATATTAATACTTAAATATAATTTCTTTACCTTTTTAAAGAAAAAAAATATATTAATATATATTAATATATAAGGAAAAATTTAAAAGAAAAGCTTAAAAATTAATATAAATAAAAATATTATATTAAATTTAATTATTATAAAAAATCTTTTCCTTTAACAACTATTTTAAAACTTATTATAAAATCTTAAATATTTAAAAAACTTATTATAAAATTATAAATATAAATATTAACACTTTTATTTATTAAATTAAAATAATTAATATCAATTTTATTTTCCTTATTAAAAGCTACTTACTTAATATTATTAAAAATATTAATACTAATTTTTTTCTTAATATAATTAAATCTTTTTATATTCTTTTCTTTTTTCTTTCTATATTCTTTTATACCAATTATATATTAATTTAAGGGTTAAATAGCAATCACTTATTATTATTATTATAATATTTTTCTTATAACTTATTATTAATATTAATAAGATTATTTTTAATTTCTTTTATTATTATATTAAAATATTCCTTTATATTTTATTTAATTTTATTATATTTAATGATTTAATAAACCTTTATAATAAATTTTTTAATTAATTTTAACCTTTTATTTATATTATATAATATAAGCTTAAATTAAGCTTTACATTTTTAACATTTATAAATAATAATATTAATTATAATATTAATAAATTAAATTATTATTATTACTTTTCCACTTTATTTAAATCTTAAAATAAAATTCTTTTAAAGAAAAAAGTATTATTAAAAATCTAATATTTTCTCTTTACTTAATTCTTATAATGATTATATAAGGCTTATATTAAAAAATTTAATATTAATAATAATTAATATAATATTAAATCTTAATATATTATTATTATATATATAAAAAACCTTTAAATTATATTAATTTAATAATATTTAAATATAATTATAAGATAAAAAATTTAAATTTTATTAAATAATATAATTAATTTAAATAATATTTTATAATTTAATTTTAATATTTTTAAAATGAATAATTATATTTAGTTTAATATTAATTAAAATATATTATAAATTTTTTAAAATTTAATTAATATTTAATTAAGGATATATTATAATTTAAATAAAAATATAGTATTAGAAAATCTTTATTATATTTAACTTATTTTATAAATTTTAATTATTATAATTTAAAATATTAAAACATTTATAAGTATATTTTTATTTATAATTATTAAAATTTTTTAATAACTTTTATTAATATTTTTAATTAATTATAAAAAGTTAATAAAAGTTTATATATAACGATAAAAATTAATTTATACTTTTATAAGTATAATAATTATATTATTATAATTATAAATATTAAATATATTAGGTTATAAAATAATAAAGGCTATTAAATTAATACTTTAAGCGTTATTATTAATATAAAAGGGTTTAATATTATCGTTATTATTATTAAAATAGGTTATATATAAACCTTATTTTTAATAAAGCGTTAAATATTTTTAACGTTAACTCGTTTAAGGTTTTATTTAATAAACTTTTTAAGGTAATTTTAAAATTAATTAATGTTTAATTAAATGCTTTAACAGTTAATAAAAAATTTAAAGGTAAGTTAATTATAAAAATCCTTAAGATTAATATTAAAGTAATTTTATTATTAAAAAAGCTTTTAAAAGATTTTAATATTAAAGATATTTCCTCGCTAATAAGGCTTTTATTTGGCGCTTTTTATGCTTTAAGTTTACCCTTTTATTACGTATAAGCTAATATATAACCGGTGGTTTACTTTTTTATTTAAGCGACTTTTTTGCCTAATTAAGAAGCTATTCCTTATAAAATTCTAATATAATAATCCTTTAATAAACTTAAGGCAAAACTTTAAAAAAAATTAAATTAACTTAATCCTTTTTAAAAAATAAATAATATTATTTCTTTATAACTTTTAAAAGATAAATTATATTTATATAAATAACTACCTTATATAATGTTAATATAAATAATAGTTTTAAGATTTATTTATATATATTTATATATAAAATCCTTATATACTTAAGATTTTTTAAATGTGATGCCGTGGCTTATGCTAAGGGTTAAGTGCCTAAGGTAAGGCATGGGCTTAAGGCTTATATACCCTATAGGGTTTGTATATAAATAAAAATTATATACTATATTATAAATCTTTTCCTTTTTTCTTCTTTAGCTTAGCATATGTGAATTAACCCTAGTAATTAAAGCTAAGCCTTTAACCTTCCTAACGGTATATTACATTAAACTTTTTTTTATAATATCTTTTTTTAAATTTTTTAATTTTTATAATCTTATATTTTAATATAACATAAATATATTTAAATATTTAAAATTATATAAACTTATATAATATATATTATAATATAAGTAATTTAATTTTTATATTATTAAATATTTTATATATTATTTTTCTAAATATTTTTATATTTTTCTATTTAAATATTTTTATATTTTTTTATTTAAATTTCATTTATTTTAATATTATTATAAAATATAGTTATATTTATTAAATATTTATCTTATACTTATATAATTTCCTTTATAATTTTTTCAAGTTTATATTAATATAATAAAACTTTTATTTATTAATATAAACTTAAACTTTTATTTAATATTAAATACCTTTTATTATAACCATTTTTTATTATTATTAAGTTAAAATATTATTATATAATAATATATTAAATATAAATATTAAATTAATTATTAAGGATATTAAAGTTAAAGATTTAAATTTTGCCATTTTCTTTCCTAATAATAATACCCTAATTTATAAATAAGGTTTATATATAATTTATTTTAATAATAATAATAATAATAATAATAATAATAATAATAATAATAATAATAATAATAATAATAATAATAATAATAATAATAATAATAATAA
>KZ111237.1:1377968-1403293 GCA_002120335.1 Hypoxylon sp. EC38 | reverse complement strand
ATAATAATAATAATAATAATAATAATAATAATAATAATAATAATAATAATAATAATAATAATAATAATAATAATAATAATAATAATAATATTAAACCCTTTTATACTAGTAATAATACTTAAGATATTAATTTAATAACCCTTATTATTTTACAACCTAATATATTTAATATTTATAATTATAACAATATAACCATTATATTTATAAGAGTATAAATTAATTTTTATCGCCATATATAAATTTTTATTAACCTTTTATAATTAATTAAAAATATCAATAAAAGTTATTAAAAAAATTTAATAATTATAAGTAAAAATATACTTATAAATATCTTAATACTTTAAACTATAATAATTAAGATTTATAAAATAAATTAAATATAATAAAAACTTTTTAATATTATATCCTTATTCAAGTTATAATATACCTTTAATTAAATATTAATTAAATTTTAAAAAGTTTATAACATATTTTAATTAATATTAAACTAAATATAATTATTCATTTTAAAAATATTAAGATTAAATTATAAAATATTATTTAAATTAGTTATATTGCTTAATAAAATTTAAACTTTTTATTTTATAATTATATTTAAATATTACTAAATTAATATAATTTAAAAGCTTTTTTATATATATAGTAATAATATATTAAAATTTAATATTATATTAATTATTATTAATATTAAATTTTTCAATATAGGCCTTATATAATTATTATAAAAATTAAATAAAAAGAAAATATTAAACTTTTAGTAATATTTTTTTTCAAAAGAATTTTATTTTAAAACTTAAATAAAACAAAAAGATAATAATAATAATTTAATTTATTAATATTATAATTAATATTATTATTTATAAATATTAAAAATATAAGGATTAATTTAAACTTATATTATATAATATAAATAAAAGGTTAAGATTAGTTAAAAAATTTGTTATAAAGGTTTATTAAATTATTAAATATAATAAAATTGAATAAGATATATTTAAATAATTTATTATAAAATTATATTAAATTATAATAAAAATTGTTAAAAATATAAAGGAATATTTTAATATAATAATATAGGAAATTAAACATAATCTTATTAATATTAATTGTAATGCCGTGGCCTATGCTAAGGGTTAGGTGCCTAAGGTAAGGCACGGGCCTAAGGCTTATATATCCTATAGGATTCGTATATAAATAAAGGTTACGTGCTATACTATAGATCTTTTTCTCTTTTCTTCTTTAGCTTAAAATATGTAAATCAATCTTAGTAATTAAAGCTAAGCCTTTAACCTTCCTAACGGTATATTACATTAATAATAAGTTATAGGGAAGATATTATAATAGTAATAATAAGTGATTGCTATTTAATCCTTAAATTAATATATAATTAATATAAAAGAATAAGGAAAGAAAAAAGAAAAGAATATAAAAGGATTTAATTATATTAAAAAAAGATTAATATTAATATTTTTAATAATATTAAATAAGTAGTTCTTAATAAAGAAAATAAAGTTAATATTAATTATTTTAACTTAATAAGTAAAAGTATTAATATTTATACCTATAATTTCATAGTAAGTTTTTTAAATATTTATAATTTTATAGTAAATCTTTTAAATATTTAAAATTTTATAATAAATTTTGAAATAATTATTAAAGTTAATATTATTATAATTTTAAATATTAATAAAAAAGGCAAAAGTAAAGAAGAAAATGTTAAAGGAAAAGACTTTTTTATAATAATTAAACCTAATATAATATCTTTATTTATATTAATCTTTAAACTTTTCTTTTAAGCTTTTCCTTATATATTAATATATATTAATATATTTTTTTCTTTAAAAAAGCAAAAAAATTACATTTAAATATTAGTATAAAGTATAAAACATTTACATTTAACATTTAAGATAATATTTTTAAAATTATAACTTTAAAATTATAATATTATATTATATTAATTTTCATTATATTAGTTTTTAAGTTATTAAGGAATTAATAAATTTAATCGTATTAATCTTAAATTAAAAACTTTAAATAAAAGTTAAATTATTAAATAACAAACAATAATATTAACTAATAAACTATTAATAACTAAGTTTATAATAAAAAATTATCAAATATATTTATTAATAATAATGAATTTAAAACCTTTAAATAAAAATCTTTAATAACAAATTAATAAAGATGTTAATTTTCTTCTTTTAAAAAAGATAAATAATAAACAATAAACATTAGATCTTATTAATAGCTACAAAGCAATTATAAACCTAACCTATATTAATTATAATTTAATCTTATATAGCTTAGCCTTACTTTTAATACTATAACTTATTTTACACTTAATTAAATAATCCTTAATAATCATTATAAAGTTAAACTAATTAATATAACTTAACTAATAAAAAAGATTAAATTTCTAATAAATTATTTTTATTCCTAACTTAAATATTATAAACTAATATATAACATTTACAATAAACAATATTATAATATACACCTTTATTATTAACAATATAAAACATTAATAATAAATTTAAATTAGTATAAATAAAATAATAAATCTTAATATAATAAAGGATAACTTTATAATCCTTTCTATTTATTAAAAGCTTTAAAAAAGTTAATAAAGATTTTATAATAATTAGATTTACTAAAATTATATTTAATAATAACATACCTAATAAAATAATATTATATACTATAACAAATAAAATAATAAAGCTAAACATTATTTATCGCAAAAATAATTAAGAAAGAATTTTAATAAAATACTATTTATAAATTAAATCAAATACATAAAAGAAATATTACATTAATTATATAAGCGCAACAAACATTAGTAAACAAATAAACATATAGTTATAAAACTTAGGCTTTTATGCTATTAAGGATAGCCTTTTAATATATATTTAAAAATCTTTATAT
The DNA here is from genome assembly GCA_002120335.1 of Hypoxylon sp. EC38. Taxonomy (NCBI): domain Eukaryota; kingdom Fungi; phylum Ascomycota; class Sordariomycetes; order Xylariales; family Hypoxylaceae; genus Hypoxylon; species Hypoxylon sp. EC38. Next base: position 1,400,371 of record KZ111237.1, on the reverse strand, counting down.
ATTTTAACCATAGAATTTTTAACTAATTAAAAGCGATAATATTTTTAATAAATAATAAGTATTAGATTATTTATTAATAATTATAAAATAAGTATAAACTTAACTTATATTAATTATAATTTAATTTTATATAGTTTGAATTTATTTTTAATATTTAATAAAATTTTTATTTTAAAAGGTAATACTTTATATTATTTTTTTACTTTTTTAAATTATTTATTTAACTTATTTACTCGTTAATAATTAATTAAAATAAGTTAATATATTTAACGTATTAAATTATTTATAAGTAAAATATTTTATAATTTTTTTAATATTTTAATATTTAAAACTTATAATTTACTTATATTTATAAAAGTATATTATAATATTTTTAATTAATTATTTAATTTTTTAAGTTAAATATAATAATTTTTACCTTTTCAAAGTTTTATTTTCTTTTTTAATTAAATTTTTATAATATTTTATATTTTTAAGCTTAAAAAATAAAAAGTAACTTTTTAATATTTTAAAGTTTCTATAAGTAAAAAGTTATTATACGCTTTTATATAAACTAATAAAAAAGTATAAGTTAATGCCTTAAATAAAACTTTATTTTATTTAATTATATTAAAAAAATAAATTAATATTAATATTTTAAAAGTAAAGCTTAAGTTATTAAATTAAAACTTAAAATTTTAATTATTCGTTTTATTATAATTGGTTTTAATTTTTTATTAAGTTATTATCCTTTTATATAATATAAAATACTTATAAATTTAACCATTACTTACTTATATTTTTTAACTAATAAATATATTAATTATTAAAAAATTATTTAAGTTTTTTTTATTATTAAGTTTTATTTATTTTCTTATATAATAATAATTATTATTATAATTATTACTTAAGCTTTTTTAAAATTAAATATAAATGTTATTAAAAAAGAAAAGAAAATATTTTAAATAATAATATTTATTACTTAACATTTAAACTTAAAGCATATATTAAAGTTATTAATAATAAATATTACTTAAATTTTAACATATATAAAAACCTTTTAAAGCTTATATTAATTATAAATAATAAGTTAAATAAAATGTATAAAAGACTTATTAAAATTAAAGCTATTATATAAAAATTAATAAGTTATTAACATTATAAAGTTTTATAACATTTTTAAATAAGTTATTAATTTCTTAAACTTAACTTAAAATATAATTTACGAAATCTTTTAAAATACTTTAAACTTAAAAATAAAACTATTATTTATAATTTAATTAATATTAAATTTATTTTAACCTTTTATATACGCTTTAATAATATTATAATATTAATTATTAAAATATAATTAATCATAACATTATAAACTTTAATAATACTTTTATTATATAGTTATTATTATGTTAAATCTTTTAATTAATTAAACGGTATATATTATTAAAAAAGAAAAAGCTTTACTTTTAATTAATAATATGCCTTAAATATATATAAAATTATTGATTAAATTATATGTTTTATATATAACCTTAACATTTTAAAATTATAATATATCCTTTAATTATATATAGTTTAAGATTAAGCTTTTACTATTTTAATTAAAGCTTAATTACTTTAGTTTAACTTTTATTAATACGTGATATATTACGTATATTAAGCTTTAAATAAAAGAAATAAGTTAATAAAAATGTGCTTTAATCTTTTTTATTAGGTAAAATAGGTATAATGTTTTTTAGTTTTTTTTTAAGTAAATTAATTAAATGACTTAAAAAGTTTTATATAAAAGCTTAAAATATTATAGCTAATTTAATAATAATTTTTCGAATATATGTAAATAGTTTTATTTGTTTCAAAGCTTTTAAAATGGCTAATATTAAGCTTATTTATTTATTTATAAGTGGTTTTACTTTTATATAAGCTTTTTTAAATTTTTTCTTAATTTTATTTTTAAGTTATTTACGAATAACTTTATTTCAATTGTTTTTTGATGGTTTCTTTTTTAATTTAATATAAGTAAAAAGTATAATAGTTTTTATTAAATAGTTTATTTAAAAAAGGCTTAAATAATTTATAAAACTATGCGAAAATTATAATTAAAGTTTTAAATGATTTATTTGTTTAAAATTAATTAATTACTTTTATTATTTTTAAGGTTAATTTAGTTATTTTTAATTAGTTAATTGTTTTTATTAATAATTAGTTTATTATTTTTATTATTAAAATGCCTTTTTAATTTAATAATTCTTTAATATAATATAATTAAAATTTTAATAATTTTAATGTTAATTTTAATGTTAATTTTAATGTTAATTTTAATGTTAAGTTTATTATTATTAGCTTAGTTACTTTTAAGCTATTTGTTAAGGTTAAAAAAAGGTTAATCTTTTTATAACTTTATCTTTTATAGTTAATAAAATTAATATACTTTTAATATAATTTATTAATCCTTTTATTCCTTTTTTATACTTATTCTCGTTTTTGTTTTAACGTCCTTTATAACTTTTATTTTATTAATTACTTTTGATTAGTTATTTTTAAAAAGTTTTTTAATTAATTATAAAGGTAAAAGTAAAGGTAAGGTTATAATTTAAGCCGCTTTATTATTTACTTTAACTTAAATTGTAATGATTATTAATAATTATATTTTTAATTTTAAACTATTAAAAATTTATTATTATATTTTTTATTTAACTTATATAAAAAGTGTGTTAATTAAAAAGCTTAATTAACGTTATAAAAACCTAATTAATTTAAATAATAAGTATTATTTTAAATATATTAGTAATTATAATTATTATAAAGTATAAGTTTACTTTTATTTTTCTAAAAGTTTAATTTTAATAATTTAATTTTAATAATTGTATTATTAATTATATATGTTATTATTTATAGCGCTTAGTTTTATAAAAAGTGGCTTTTATTAAGCTTTATATAAATTTCCTCACCTATTTCTATTAGGTTTTTTAGTATTAAATAAAGTTTAAAATGATATAAGCGTTTTATATAACCGTTTAAATATTTATTAAAAGTTTACTTTTAAATTTTCAGTTATCCTTTAAATTTAAATTAAATTTAAATAATAATAATTAAAATATTTCCTTTTTAACGATTTATTTTAACTAATTAAACGGTGTTATATAAGTAATAATAACAAAGATAGTAAAGTTAATAAAAATTTTATAATAAAAGTAATTAACAAATCCTCGTTTATAATATTAGCAAATAATACTTAAGTAAATATTTAAAAAGTTAAATATTAATTAAGCTACTTTTTTTATATATTTTAATTATTTTTAACATTTAAAACTAAGTTAAAAAACAATTATTATAATACTTTATATTTTTACCTTATAAATTACTAAGTTAATTTAATTGTTAAATAACTTTTTAAGCATTTTATAATAACCTTTATAATATTATAATAACCTTTTATTAACTTAACTATTTTTATATTTATTTTATAAAGCCTTTTTTATATTAAAGTATTATTACTTTTTCTCTTTTATATAAAACCTTTTTAATAAAGTAATAAGTTATTTTTTTCTAGTTAATTACCCTTTAAATTTAAGTTAAATTTAAATTATATTTTAATGAATTTTACCAACTACTTTTTTTTGTTGTAATTATACTTAAGCAATTAATATGTATTTTAACTATAATAGCATTTTTTAAAAAAAAAGATTAAAATATTTAAATAATTTAAAATTACTTTATATAATATATACTATAATAATTTTAAGAAAATGTAAATTACTTAATTTAATAATATAAGAAAAGCTTATTAATTACCATTAATAATTGATAATTTTTAAGTTAATATTAATAACTTTATTTTTAAAAGAGCTAATAAACTTATAATACCTTTTATTTATTATAAGTAAAAATGCTTTATTATTAATTTTAAACTTCCCAAAGCATTTAATATATTAATTAATGTTTTATTACTTAATAATAATATATAAACATTAATTTCTATTTATAATTTATCGCTAATATTTATAATTACTTTTTTTACTTAAAAAATACTTATTTTTTTATTAAAACACTTTATTATACGCTTTACTTAAGTTATATAAGAAATATATTTGCTAGTTATTTTTAAACTTTGTATAATAATATTTTAATAAGGCGAGGTATTTAATATTAATTATATTTTAACGAACACTTTTATTAAAAATTATTAGTTATTTATTTTACCATAATAATATTACTTTTATTAATTTATATTTTATATATAAACTTAATAACTTAATTATTTAATTAATAACTTATCACTTATAAAAATGTTTTCAACTAATGGTATTATTTAAAACATATTAATAAGTTTTTTATAAAATTTTTAAACTACTTTTTTCTTTAATATTAACTAATATATATAAGTAATTTATATTTTATAACATACTTTATTTATTCTTTTAAAGTATAAGTTATTAAATAATAAGGATAAAATTAAACTTATAAATATAAGTAAAGTTAATTCCTTTATACCTAGTTTTTAATTTAAGCATTGGAAAATAATAGAAATAATAAGGAAATAAGTAAAATAAGTGATAAATTTTATAAGGAAGCGATTTAAAAAATTATTCAAGTTTTAAAAGTATTTTATTAAAATATTACATTTATTTGTTTATTAATATAAAGCAATTAATAACATTAATAAGTTACTTATATAGGCTTTTTAATTATTAATTAATAAATATTAAGTATTTTATAAATTAAATAATGTTTAAAAGTATTTAAATTTTTATTTTAATAAATTTTTTATTAACTTATTCATTAGTATTTAATTAGTTAGTAAACAAAATACCTTAGAAATTCTACGAATATGTTTTTATTATAACTATATATTTTATATATTTATATAATAAAACTTAACATTAATTCGTTTCTTCTTTTAATAATTAATTTAATCATTTATTAATTATTACTATAAATTTACCATATATACCTTAAATTAATTTATATATTTTTAAATGAACATTATAAAGTTATTACCTTTTTTACTATATTTAAAATATTAAATAATTTAATTTTTATTATAAAGGTTAATATTATTAATAAATAAGTAAGTTTTTAAACAATTAGTTTATTATATAAACTTATCATTTATTTATAAAATAATTATTTACTTTTTATATTATTTATAAACAATATATTACTTATTATAAATAAGGCTTAAGCTTTAATACTTTTATCCTTATATTTAATGTATAAAGTATCTATTATATATAAATACCTTATCACTTAATTAATTATTATTATATATTTAAGTTTTAAATTAGTTAAATGGTAAAAAAGCTATGTAACCGCAAATATAATATTAAATTTAATTATTATTATAATATATAAAATTAATTTTATATGCTTTTAAAAAGCTTTAATCTTTATTTTAAAAGCTTTTCCCTTATATTTAAAAAGTAACTTAAATAATAAAGGAATAAATAAAACTTAATTATTATTGTTTAATGAAAACTTTACTATAATCTTTTTAATATATTTATTATAAAGCAAAGAAATTATTTAATAAGTCCTATTTTTAATTACTTTAATCCTAAAATATTAGCTAATTAATCTTTAATCTTTTATTTTATATAAGCTTTTAAACGATTAATTACATTTTATATTTAAGCCATATACTTAGGAATATTTATTATTAATATATCATTTACATATACTAATATATATACTTTCTTATTAATTATATAAAATAAGTATAACTTTTTTATTAATATAATAAACCTTTTAAGCTTTAAAATATTTTTTATTTTCTTATATTATAATAAGGGAAAGTTATATAATTTATATTATACTTTTGAAAGCTTAATATACATTTTATCCTTATTTTTATAACCTTTAAAAAGCTATATAATAATTAGTTTTTTACTTATTTCAAAAATATTTATAAATATGTTTTTAATATTAAATTATTAAATATTTAAATTAAGCTTTATAATTAATATTATTATTATTTAAAACGATTTTATTATAAATATAATAACATATATATTTTAAAGTATTAAATATTAAAAATTACCTTATATAATAAGTTAAGATTTACACTTTTTTAAATATTTATTTTTATTAAATTTATATATAAATACTTACTTTAAAAAAATAAAATATTTTTTACTTTATTATATTTTATAATATACCCTATATTATTTTTATTAAATATTTAGATTTTCTTTTATATATTTTCTTTAAACTATTTATTAAATAAATAACTTATTAAGTCTTTATATTCCTTTAATAATAGTTTTAAAAGCTTATCCTAATAAATCTTTAATTTATTTAAGGCTATATTAATTTATTTAATACTTTTTAAATATATTATTATAAAGAATATTATATATAAGGATTTTATATATAAGTATATATAAATAGATTTTAAAACTACTACTTATATTAACATTATATAAAGTAATTACCTATATAAATACAATTCACTTTTTAAAAGTTACGAAGGAATAGCATTATCCACTTTTTAAAAAGGAATAAGCTAATTTAAAATCTTTTAAAATTTTATTAGAATTTTTTGAAAGCTTTTTTAATAATAAAATTATTTTAATAGTAATCTTAAGGATTTTTATAACCAACTTATCTTTAAATTTTTTATTAACTATAATATTTAATTAAACATTAATTAACTTTAAAACTACCTTAAAAAGTTTATTAAATAAAACCTTAAATAAATTAAGATTAAAAATATTTAATATCTTATTAAGCTTAAGCTTTAACTCTTTTAATATTATTAAATTACTTTTATTATATTTATTTAAAAGTTTTATTATATTTTATATTAATAACTTTTATAAATATTATTAATTATATACTTATAAATAATCTTTTTATCTTATAAAATATTTAAATATTAATTTTCCTCTTACTTAATTAATTTATTAATTTATAAACTTAAAAAGTTTATAAAATATTTATTTATTATTATTACCTTAAATAATAATCTTTCTTACTTAAGATTTTTTTCTTTTATATAAATTTATACCTTATAATATTTTATATAATTAAATAATTAAAATAACTTTTTATATATATATATTAATATAAGGGTATATTAACCTTATATATAAAATCTCTTACTTATTATATAATTATTTAAAGTTTAACTTATTATATTAATTATTTCTTTAAAGGTTTTTAATAAGCGATAAGCACTAGGTTTTATTAGTAATTACGAAGTAGTTACAAACCTAACTTATATTAATTATAATTTAATCTTATGTAGCTTAGTTTTACTCTTAATATAATAACTTATTTTATATTTAATTAGATAATCTTTAATACTTAATAGGATCTTTACCCGTTGTAAGGTAACTAATATAATTCCTATTTCGAAAAGTAATATTTTAATATTACTTTCTTACTTTTTTAAATTGCCTGCCTAACTTACTTACTTATTAATAATTAATTAAGGTAACTTAATGTTTTTAGTATATTAAGTTATTTATCAGTGAAGTATTTTATAATTTTCTTAATATTTTAATATTTAAAATCTATAATTTACTAATATTTATAAAAGTAAATTATAGTATTTTATAATTAATTAATCCACTTTTTAAATTAAATGTAGTAATTTTTATTCCTTTAAAGCCTTATTTATTTTCTTAATTAAATTTTTATAATACCTTATATCTTATCTTTTTTAAAAATAACAGTATTAGTAATTATATATAATAGTTTATTTAATATTAAAGGAAGTTAAAAAAAGTTATTAATAAAAATGACGTTTATATTTTCGAAAAATTTATTATTACAATTAAAAAATATTTCTTTTAAATACTTATTCATTTAGCTTAATAACTTTAAGCCTAATATACTTCTCTTATTAATAACAAAATAATAAATACCTTTAAACTAATATTATAAACTACTTAACATCGCAAGGATTTTTGTTAATGATTTATAATTATTATTAAATTAAAAATAAAGTAATAAATATAATATTTACCCGTTTATTTAATTATGAATAACCTTAATTAAAGCTAACCTAATAATTGGAAATTTCTACTTTAGCTTAATAGCTTAAAAATATATAAAGAATATTTTTTATCATATGTAACTTCCTAAAACTTTTATTATTATTAATTTAAATATAAAAAGATTATAATATTTTATTACTTTTAATATTTGTTTTATAATGGTTAATAATTATATTATATATTAGTTATTAGTTTAAATTTAAAATATCTTATAATTTTAATACTATCTTTACAATGTTATAATTACCTAAATTATCCTTTTATAAATATTTTAATAATTGTTAATTTTAAATAATTTATATATATAATAGCTAATATATATAATTTAATTATAATTAATAATAATATTATAATAATTTAAAAAGCTAATAGATTTATATTAAATATATATCTTAAGTATTAAACATATAATCTTATATTAACTTTTTAAATTATTATTATTTATAAATTAGCTTTAATATTTAAATTTATTTTTTTCCTATTTAAGCCCTTTATTATTTATTATATTATAGTAATTATTTAAGTAATTATATACTTTCTAATAATACTTAAAAGCAGCTTTATATATATATAATTATTCCTTATTAATTAATAAAAATTTATTATAATTATAATAAAAATGATTTAATATAAGTTTTACTTAATAAAATTTGAGATATTATAAATATTTATATATTAATTTATATTAAAAGAAGTATAATAATATATAAGGATATATAAAGGATTATTAATAGCTTTAATAATTTAAATTATAAAATATAAAGTTTTATATTTTTAAAAATTAAAAATCAAATATATACTTTATATATATTAGCTTAAAAAGATACTTCTTATATAATATATTTAACTCTTTTAAGTTTTTAATACATATAATATAAATTAATGAAAAATGCAAATTAAAAAAGTAATAATTTACACTTTAAATCACATAATTATCCTTTTATAAGGGAAAGCCTAATAAAAAATAATAAATCTTTTATGCTAGATAATTTTTCTTGTTAATTAGTTTATTTATTAATTGAAATATAAAAGAAAGTATAAGGTTTTAATTAAAAATATAAGAAAATATATTTTAAGTAATATTTATATAAATTATTAATAAAATCTTACCGTTACTATAATATTTTATAATATAATTAATAATAGTTTTAATATAAGTATATAATAAAATATTAATATTTATAAGTTAGTATAATAATATTATATAATTAAATTAGTTTAATTATATATTATTTTTTCTATTTTAAATATAAATCATAGTTTATTTGTTTTTACTATTATTATAATCAATATAAAAAGCCTATATAAGAAATAAAAGCGATATTTAAAATTAAAAATAGGTTTATTTTTTTCTTAAGCTTTAGCTTACTTTTTCTTATTTACCTTTAAATAATATTTTAATAAGTATTAATAGTATTAATAATAAGTAATTATATTATTTAATTATTTCTAAGTAATTTTTATCTTTAATAAGTTAATATTTAAAAAGTTTTCGCCACTTTTATAACCAATTATTTTAGCTTAAGGTTAATAATAAAGATATAATATCCTTATAATTTAATAAATTTAATTTAACTTTTTTTAATCTTTATATTAAATATAAGGTAATTTTATAATTATATTAATCCATAGTTATAAAGGCTATTATAATCTTATTATTTATAAGGATTTTAATAATTATTTAAATTATATTTTTTATATAAGATAATATTGTAAAATAGTTTAAATTTAAAATGGAAATATTAACCTATAATATAAGGATTTTATTTTAATAATTTTTAAGATAAAACTATTTAAGCTAACTCCTTTAATATTTTTTATTAATTAAATTTTAATATATATTAATATAAGCTTTTTAATAAAGATTTATTAGGTTTAATGTAAAAAAGATAAATAAAATACTTAAATAATAAGTAAATATTTTTAACTTTTTACATTAATAATATTAAAAAGGGTATATATTTTTAAGGATATTAGTATCATATAAGATATTATTAAATAAGGCTTATGTTTTTAATTTATTAAGATTTTTTATTATCACTTTAAATTCTTTTTTTATAATAAGTAAATCTTACTTCTTAATAAAATATTTATTATATATTTTAGCTTATTATTTTATGAGTATATTTAAGATAATATAATAAAAGTTATAATAATAAATAAAGTATTTATTTTATTACTTTATTATATATTTAAAATAACTTTAATAAATAATAGCTTATTAATATAGCTTAATAAAGTTAACTTTACCTTAAAGGAATAAAATTAAATATATTAAAAATAATAAAGCATAGTTTTAATTAAATTTATTAAAAAATATATTTTATTAATAATATAAAAAGCTAATAAGCCTTTTATAAATTATAATAATATAAAGATATATAATTTTTAACATAAAAATATTAATATTAATATTAAAATAATTTTATAATTATATAAGTTTTAATTAATTAATAAACATATTAAAGATAATAGCTTTATTATAATTTTCTTTATTTTCTTTTTATTTATTTTAATTAGAATTAATATTAATAAGTATATTATTAAATTCCTAATTTTATAAATATTTAAATTGTTAAATATAAAGGTATTTTTAAATAATTAAAATAAATTATTATTTTTGCATTTAAAGTTTTAATACCTAAGGTGGTTTTATATTAAATATTTTAGTTGTACCTTTATTACTTATTTTTTAATATAAAACCTATAATAAAATTAATGGTTTATTTTTTTATTTGTTATAATTTAAAAAGGTAAAATATTATTATATTTAAATCCTTAAATAAAAGAAATAATTTAATATATATTTTATTAATATCTTATAAAAAGTAGATAATATAGCCATAATATTTATATTATTATTCCTTAACTTAAATATTTAAAATTAATGTTAATTAAGTAAATAATTTATTAAGTAATAAATATATTATAAAAATATTAATATTAATATAAACTTTAGTAATAATAAGCTTTTTAAAGTGCTTTAATAGTAGTAAGTTATTATAAATATTATTAAAGTTAAGCTTATTACTTACGAAATAAAAAAAAGACTTTTTTTAACACTTTTTATTATTTTTATTATAATATTTTATATAAACACTATTATTTTTTAACTTTATATTAATTTTTTTAATAACGTAAATATTATTTCATTTTATTTATTTTTAATATAGCGTTAAATTTTTTAAAGCTATATTATCTTTTAATAAAAGATATTTTTAATGATTTTTTATAAAGGAAATAAGTGATTTTAAAGGTAATTACAATTAAACAAATAATTAAGATTTTAAGTTTTAATCTAATAACCTAAGCTTTACCTTTAAGGTATTAATATTAATTTATCTCTTTAATATAGTTAAATAAGACTTTGTTTTATTTCAGGTATTAACCTTTATTCCTTTATTTAGTTTATATAAAAGCATACAATAACTCTTTTGTTTATATCTTTTTTTAATTTAATAAATAATAAATGAATAAATTATTAAAATAATTCTAAATTTAAAAAATCATATCCTTAATTAAAATCACTTTTATTTAATAATTTAATAAAAATGTTAACAAAAATTTTAATACTTAATACATATTATAATTTAATATGGCTAGTTTTAATTTTTTATCTTAAGTAAAAATATTAAATTTAAATGTGTTTATTCTTCTTATTTATTGTAATATTTTCTACTTATTTTATAACTTTAATATTATTTTTAAATATTATAATTAACTTATTAAGTATATTATTTAATTTAAATAAAAAATTATAAATTTATGTGGTATCATTAGTATATTCGCTTAAACCAATAAATTTTACTTTAAATAAGTTCTTAGAAATAATTATTTAAAGTTGGGATAATTAAAGGATTAATTTACTTAATATAAAAAAAATAATGTTAGTGGTTAAGTGTTTTATTTTAATATTTTTTATTAGGTTAATATTTATAGTATTAAATAAGTTAAGCTTATTAAATTTTAAATAAGGGTAAGAGTTATTTAATTTTTAATATTAAATCTTTTTATTTATTGCTTTTTTTAAATATTTGTTAACCTTTTTAATTTTAATAAAATATTTAAAAAAAGGATTAAATATAAATCTAGCTTAAGTAAATGTTAAAAAGTTTAAATTAAGTTAAAAAATATAAATTAAAAAGTTATAATGTTTAATAAGTGATATGTACTTATATACTTTTTATTTGGTTATTAAATTAATACGTTATATAATATTAGAAAAAAAATTAAAATTGAAAAGTATAAAAATAAATTTATTTATAATAAGGTTTAATTTTTTTAGCGTTTTTTTAATATAATTTGCTTAATTAATCCTTATATTATTTGTTAATATTAATTTAATAATTTATATATTTAAAAACTAATTAGTGTTTTTTAAGTTTTTAAGTTAAATTTTTTATTTAAATTTTATGTAACTTTTTTAAACTTTTCCTTATTAGGTTTAAATAAAATAAAGTTATTTATATATAAAGCGATAATAATATTATTAGAAATTATTTAATTAAGTGTAAAATAAGTTATGGTATTAAATGTAAGGCTAAGCTATGTAAGATTAAATTACAATTAATATAGGTTAAGTTTATAACTATTTTATAACTATTAATAAAACTTAATGCTTATCGCTTATTAAATATTTAACTTTTTATTAATGTAAATAATATTGTTTAAAATTAAGGAAATAAAGTTATATTTATTTATAAATTAATGTATTTTAATTTATTAAATAATATTAGCTTATTTTAAATTATATAATAAGTTTATTAATTTAATAATTTTATTTATTATATATTTATATTATTTAACTTTAATAAAAAATTTATTAAAATATTTTTAAAAAAAAGGAAATTAATATATAAAGATTTGCTTTTTTAAATTATTATTTAAATATATAATAATAAAGTTAACTTAAACCATATGTTAAACTTAAGTTATAATAAAAGAATTACTATTTTAATAGTAATACATTTTAATAGTACCTTATATTATTACATTCGAAAAGTAATAAGCAATTGTTATTAATTATATAACGTTTTAAGTCCTTTTTATAAAGCCGTATATAATTACAAATAACTTTAAAAATAAGTTATTTAAGTAATTAAGGCTTATATCCTTTAGAAGATTTAATTAAAACAATTTTAATAATATAAATATCATTTTAATATATCCTTTTTTAAGCGTGGGAATTGGCTAAGAAGGTTAATAATAGTAAAGCCGAGCCTTTTATCACGTGGTATCCTATGCCTAACCACTTAGCATAGCCATTACAACAGGTCTAATTTAATTAGTTTAATTTAATCAGTTTAATTCAGTTAGTCAGCTATTTAATTAATCAGCTATTTAGTTTATACGTACGTATATATGTGTATAGCAAGGTGATATAGCTAAAGGATACTATGTAACTTAAGGCTTTAACTATTATCTAGCTTTTACTTAATTTCCGCGTTTAAAAATAAATATATCGGGATAATATTTATATTGCCGAAATTGCCTTAATTAAATCTTCTAAAGGATATAAGCTTTAATTACTTAAATAATTTATTTTTAAAATTATTTGTAAATATATATAACTTTTTAAAAAAGCTATGCGATTAGTAATAATAGCTTACCGCTTTTTAATTTTAATAATATAAGATATTATTAAAATGCGATACTTATAATGTTATAGCCTATGCTAAGGGTTAAGTGCCTAAGGTAAGGTATAAGCTTAAGGCTTATATATTTTATAAGGTTTATATATAAATAAAAATTATATACTATATTATAAATCTTTTCCTCTTTTTTTCTTTAGCTTAAAATATATAAATTAATCTTAATAATTAAAGCTAAGCCTTTAACCTTCCTAACGGTATATTATAATATTATTAAAATAATAATTCTTTATAATAAATGTTATAAAAATTTGTTAAAAAATAGCTTTAATAATTATTACCTTTATTTTATTATAATTAATGTTTTTTTTAAATAAAGCTTTTAATAATAATGTAAGCTTTATATTTTTTATATTTTTTAATTAAAAAGAACTTTTTTTAAAAAACTTATTTAAAATTAATAATATTTTTATATTTAATAATATTATAGTTAATAAATTTAAAGGTGTTTTTTTAAAAAGTTTTATATATTTTAATAAAGATAATTTTTAACCATTTAGCTTATTTATTATTCTTTTTTACTTTAATTAAGGTTAAGTTTATATTATTTTAAGTAAATAATACTTAATAATATTTAATAAGTAAGAAAAGTTTACATAAATGGTTTTTATCATTTTAATTAAAAAATAAAATATTTTTAATTATATATATAAAATCTTATTAAGCCGTTAATATTTAATTAATTTTGTTAAAAAAATTAAGTAATTTATATTTTAAGTTATTCCTTATAATATCTTTTATATTTCCTTAACCCCTTTTAAGAATAAACCATTAATGTTTTAAAAATTTTATTATAATTAATAAAAGCTATATAATAATATATATTTAATACTTTTTTTTAAGTTAACTTTACTTTTATTTAATAACTTTTATTTTTTTATTAATAGCATTTTTATTAACTATATTATAATTTTTATTATAAATGTAACTTTTAATAATGATTTTATAATAAAGATATTTTTAAATATATTTAAATAGGAAATATATAATATTAAAAGGATTAAGGACACTTTTTAAATTATTAAAATCTTTATAAAATGTAATATATAATATTTTAAATATATATTTTCTGTTAATTATTTAAATAATATAATTATATTTTCTAATATAACTTAATAATATAGCCTTTATATTTTACGTGTTTATCTTTTTAAATTTAACTCTTTACTTTTTGTTAATATACGTAATATATTTTAATTTAATAATTTTTAAATTGGTAATATTAGGTTTATAATCTTTTTTAAGATTTAATTTATTAAAGTAGTATTTAATAATTATGTGACTATTATTTATAAAAGCACCAAATTAATTTAACATATAAGCTATACTTATTATAATTTATAACTAAAAATATAAGGGAATTTTTATTTAAATAATTATAGCTTATGTTATATTTTATACCACTTAAATATATTTCTTAGGTATATTATTTTAATATTAGTTTTAAGATATAAATATAATAAGATTAATTCTATTTTTTATATAAAATATTTTAAATTAAATTATTTTAAACTTATATTTCTTATTTAAACAAATTATAATAATAAAATAATTTTTATTATTATTATTAAGGGATAAAATAATAAGGTGAAATAAGATTTTTTTAATAATAGCCTTAAAAGTATCTTATATATTATTCTTTTATTTATATATATTAAATATTTGGTACTAACTTTTATTATTAATAATAAAGGAGAAGTACTTATAACTTTTAACTAATTTTAAGTTAATAATATTTATGTTATATTAAAGTACTTATTTAATATAATTTACCTTTTTTTATAAATTTATAAATCTAATTTTTTATACTTTTATTTAATTATAAGTAAAGTATAATAATACTTTAACTTATAATAAAAATAAGTTAACTTTAATAATTCTTTATATTATTCAAATTAATCATTATATATTAAGGTAGTAAAATCTTTAATGCTAAAATATTAATTTTTATATAATTTTATTTATAACTAAAAATATATTATTATTAAAGGCTTTTATAAAAATATATTTAATATTATTAATTTGTATTAGAAATAACCCTAATAATAATTTTTATTAATGTTTTATAAGTTTTTAAGGTTTAAATATACTTAATTTTTCTATATTATATCGCTATAATAAAAACTTATATTTTTTAATATTTAATAAAGTAATAATATTACCTTTAATATCTTTAATATTATATCCTATAATGTATTTACTATAATTATAAAATAGTTCACCTAAGAATATTTTAATAGGGAAGGTTTTAATATATGAAATATAATTTAAGATGGTAAAAGAATAGGTTTAAAATATGTTTATAAATTTATAATAAATATAACCCATCTTTTTTACTAAAACTTTTTTAACATTTATATTAATAGAAAATTTAAACTTTTAAATATTAACTAAAGTTTTAATGTTATAATTTAAATTATTATTTATAATATAAATATTTAAGCTGGTATTAAATAATAAATCATTTTTTATACTAATCTTAATTAAGAAAACACAAAGGTAAAATATAAACAAGGGAATTAAAAAGCTTAAATAAAATAATATTACCATAGCTAATAAAGTAAACTCCTTATTAACCTTTTTTATATTATTAATTTTAACTAATACTCCTTCTTTTTAACTCATTTTAACTTAATAAAAATTAATTAACTATTTCATATCATTTAACTAAATATAAGCTAAAAAGAAAATAAGGTTAAGTTTATATATAAGTTCGCTAAATGGTTTAAGTTTATTAATATTAATTTAAAATTATAAATAACTTTTATAAGCTTAATTACTTTATTTATAACTGTTATAATTATTATTTTAATATGGTTTAAGGTAATCCCTTAACAAATATTTATATTACTTATAGTTAAAATATAAAAATCCAAGATTAATATCCTAATTAAATTTCTTATTAATAATTTTATTATTATTATTATTATTATTATTACCATTTAAATTACCTTAACCATTATAATTATAACCTTTACCTTTTAAATTATAAAAGGTTTTAAAATTAGTTATTAATTTTATTTTATTTTTAAATTTATTATTAAAATCTTTAATAATATTATTAATTATTATACCTATATTTTTAATAAGCCTTAAGGTAAACTTTACCCAATTAAATATATTATATTTATAAGCTATAAAAAACATAATAATTAACTATTTTTATTTAATTAATAAGTTAATATTATAGTATTAACAAATTTGTAACTTTTATTTAAACAAAAAAGTTAAGGGATTTTTTTTGTTATACTTTATCTTAGTAAAATCTTTTTAAAACTTTTACTATTAAATCTTTCTTATAAATGCCTATGATTTTGTAAATATTTTAAATATTTTAACTTTATTACAAATATTTGTAATAAGGTTAAGAAATTCTTTTTTATTAATTTTTATAATAATTATAATAAGTTTAAACTTATTAAAATGTGTAAAATATATCCCTTTTTTATACCTAATAATTTTTAATAATAATATTAAGGTATTATAATATATTAACCAGTTTAAAATATTATAAAAATAGTTTTCCTTATTTAATATAAAATTAAAATATTTTTATTTCAAAAGATAATTTAAATCATTTTTAAATATATTCTTTTTTAGCTTTAGGTTATATATAAGGATATTATTATTATCACTATTATTACCATTTGATAAATTAAATAAAAAAGAGTATTGTTAAGATTTATTAGTAAGGAATAAACATTTGAATTTATTTTAAAAAGGTTTATAAGAAATATTTAATTAAAAAGGGATAAATATGCTTACTAATAACTAATATAATAGGATTTTTAATAATTAAATAATGGATATTATAAATATAACTCCCTTTCTTTTATTTATAGCTTTAAGATTTATAACAACTGGTTTATTAAAGTGTTTAATAAGATTTACTTCTTTAACCTTTTTATCTTTAATATTTTCCATGTTTAAGGATTTTTTTACATATAAAGCCTTAAGCTTAAAAAGCTTATACATTTTTTACAATATTTATTAAAAGTTATTTACTATAACTATTATTTCATTATAATAATTAACATCTTTTTAATTTAAAATCTTTTACATTTTTTTATATTTATATTAAAAATCATAGTTAATTATATTTAATTTATTCATTAATTTTTATATCTTATTAACCATTAATATCATCTAATCTATAATTAGCATTACCTTTAACGATATATTTAAACTTAATAATTCGCCATGCTTTATAATAAGTCATATAAAATACCCTTTATAATATTTATAATTAATATAGCAATCTTATAAACAATAAAACTTAAAGCTATAATTATAATATTAAATATATAATGTTAAAAACTAAATAAAGTAAAGCTATTATAAAAGTAATTATAATTAAATAAATAATTAAGATTTTAAGTTTTAATTTAATAACCTAAACTTTATCTTTAAGGTATTAATATTAATCTATCTTTTTAATATAGTTAAATAAAACTTTGTCTTATTTAAGGCATTAACCTTTACTTCTTTATTTAGTTTACATAAAAGCGTATAATAACTCCTTTACCCATAGATTTATTAAATATAATTAAGCTAATATTTATTTTAAATTAATTAATATAACGACTTTAAGGTTAGCTAACGTTAAATTAGCTATCTTATAATTAATTATTTTAAAATTACTTAATAAGGCTTTTTATTAATAAAGGATTTTTACAAAAATATTTAAAAGAATAATTACAAGAATAATTATAAGGCTTTATAAAAAAAGATTAATTAGTAAACTAGGAAGGAATTAAATTATAATAAGATTATTTACGGCATTTAAAAAAGCATAGATTTTAATATAATAGTAAATAAATAAAAGATTATTTAAAGTAATAATTAAAGCCACATTTTTAATTATTTAAAAGGAAATAAATTTAAGGCTAGTTTTAAATTTTTAATAATATTTTAAAAGGAAGTAAAATTTTTTTATTTTTTTCTTTATTATTTATAAATTATTATTAAATTGATTTTTTTAAATTTAAGGTTTAAAATAAATCTTCGTTATTATAATATTTAACTTAATATTAACGTTAAATAATAGCTAATTTTTAACAAGTTACTGTAACTTACGTTATATTTATTATAATATAATTACAGTGACCCGAAAAAAAACGTTCAACGCTAATTTCACATATTATTTTCTTAACTTTAAACTAAGATAACTTTACCAAATATAAATATTAAATTAAGGTAAAATATATAAAATTTATATAAGTTTTTCCTTTATTTAATTTTCTTTTTTAAAGTTATTAGGATTAAAATTAAACAAGATATTATAATATATATTTTTAATCTTAACCGAAGGTTTTTTCTACTAGAACTTATTTTGGAAATTATAGTGCGAAATTAATAAGGTAATTGATAAGAAATTAATAAGTAATTGATAAACTTTTCTCATACGATAATTAGACGATAATTAAATAAGATATACTTTTAATTTTACTTTAATCTTAAACTTTAATAACTTTACAAATCCTAATTCGATAAGGATTTAATTTATATTAAAAAAAGATAACGTAATTCTTTATTTAATAATCCTAAATACATGTTTATAAGGTGCTTATAACTTAAGATATTTAAGATTTAATATTAAAGGTTTTTTGGGAAGGAGTATTAAAGCTATTAGCCACTGGAGTTACTGGAGCCACTAGAGCTTTAAGCCATTCGAGCCACTAGAGCCACTAGAGCTTTAAGCCATTAGAGCCACCGGAGTTACTGAAGCTTTAAGCCATTTAAGCCACTGGAGCTACTAGAGCTTTGGGCCATTAGAGCTACTAGAGCCACTAAAGCTTTGGGCCATTAGAGCCACCGGAGTTACTAAAGCTTTAAGCCATTTAAGCTACTAAAGCCATTGGAGCTTTAGGCTATTAAAGTTTAAAAGCTTTTATATATATAAAATTTAATATCTTTACTAATCCTTTATTTAAAAGTTTAGAAAAAATATATATAAATAAGGCTTTAAATTCTTATTCGACTAATGTAAGATATACATAACTAACCCCTTTCATTAAGGAGTTATTAAAGATTAGAAATAAGGTTTTAAAATTAAAAGGTATATAATTATAATTATATATAAATTATATCACATAATCGTAATAGCGTAATGGTAATAATCATAAAATTTAAAATTAAAGCTTAGGTTTAAATCCTACGTAAAGTAAAAATTTAAAAAATTATTAAATAAATAAAAAATAAATAAATGAAAAATAAATAAATAAATAAATAAATAAATAAATAAATAAAAACAAATTAAAAAAATATTTTAAAAAGTATTAAAATGAAAAAAAATTTAAAAGTTAAAGATTTAGCCTTCAGTTAGAATATTACCTTTTTTTCTTACTTTATTTCTAATTTAAAACTTAACTTAAAACCCCTATAACTAGCCTTCCGCGAGGAAAAATTTTTAGCCCTTTTTTTTTATTTTTTAAAAATCCCCCGAACCCGAGCCAAAGCGAGGAGCAGGACTGTGATTTTTTAAAAATAAAAAAAAAGGTTCAAAAATTTTAATTATATATATAAGTTTAAATTAAAAGCATTAAGAAAATGTTATTAATATAAATCCTTTTATATTAAAAAATAAAAATAAAATCACTATTATATTATTTTAAAGTTTAAGTTAAATTTAAAATAATTATTAATAAATTAAAGTATTTTAATTTAATAAAATAGCTTTAATTAAATTTCTAAAATATTTAATAATTAATTAAAGTAACTTTACTTTTTACTTTTTAATAAAAACGATTTATTATTAAATTATTATATTATTTCTTTTAATATAATAAGCTATTTTATTTTTAATTAAGTAGTTTTAATAAATAGCTTTTTTAATTTTAATTTATAATATTTAATAATTTAATATTAAAATTATTATTACGTTTTTAAAAGATTTATAATAAATTAAAAATATATAAAGAAATTAAAATAAGTTTATTTTTAAAAATAATAATAAGTAAAAGTTACTTTAATTATTAAAGAAAAATAAATTAAAAAATATTATTTCGTTTAAAAATAAATTTATACGTTTTAATTCTTTTTATTTTAATATTATTTTAACTAAAGGTTTTTAACGTTAGTTTTACGTTAAAAACTAATTTTAAATTAATAAAGTAATTAATAAAGTAATTAATAAGCCTTTTTATATAATAATTAAATAATTTCTTTTATTTTTACCTTAAGTTTTAAACCTTAATAACTTTATAAGTTTTTATTTAATAAAGGTAAAAATAATATTATTAAATAAATAATTTAATACTTTAATTTTTAATTAAAAATATATAATAATATTATACTTATAGGTTAAAATATTAAAGATTAAATATATAAGGTATTTTAAAGAAAATATTAAAGCTATTAAAACTTTAAAGCTTTAAAGGTTAAAAAAGATTTTATATAAATAACTTTTAATAATTTAATAATTTTTTAATTAAAAGTTTTAAAAAAATTATATTTAAATAAATGATTAAATTTTTATTCGATTAATATAAAGTTTACGTGATTAATATTTCAAATTAAAAAAATATATAATTATAATAACGTAATAAAAAAATCGTAAAATTAAAAATAAAAGATTAAGTTTAAATTTTATATTCATAAAACTTTTTAATAAATAAACAAGTAAATAAATAAATAAAAATTATATAAATGTATTTTTAAATACAATAATATTTTTTTATATTTTTTCTTTTCTTTTTTTAATTATTAAAATTTAAAATATAACTTTATAACTTTTTACGCTTTAACTTTAATATTTATTAAACTAATTATTTATTTAATTTATTATTTTTAAAAAAGTTGTATTTTATTAAAGGTTAAAATATTAAATATTTTTAACTTATTATAATTATTTAATTTTAAAATATACTTTAAAAACTTAATAATAATTTTATAATTAATATAAATTATATACTTTAAAATTTAATAAAAACCTTTTATATAAATAAGCTTTATATATAAGTATATTTATATTTAATATATTTTCATTAACTTTATAAAAGTGAATTTTATAAATATATATGTTATATAATTATTATAATGTTAAATTTTCTAATTAATTAAACGGTATAAATTATTAAAAAAGAAAAAATTTTATTCCTAATTAACGATATGTTTTAAATACGTATAAAGCTACTTATTAGGTCACGTGCTTTACACGTGACCTTAACATTTTAAAACTATAATAATATATATATTTTTAATTATTATAGTTAATATATAAATTTTTAAAATAATTATATTAATTATTTTATATTTTTTAAAAAGGTTTATATTTTATAAACTATTAAAATAATAATTAAATAAGTTATTTTATTTTTACTTTAATAAAATAAAAAATCGTTAATAAGGTTATATTATATTTATTATAGCTTATTTTTACATAAATAAAAAAGCCATTTAAAATATTTAGTTTTAATTTTAATAATTATTAAAGCTATTATTTATTTATGTTATATTTATTAACGATATAAACAAAGTAACTTAACGATTAAATAAAATTTGTTATTATTTAAGTGTAAATTTTATATAAGTAATTAGCGATGTGATTTTTATAATTTTATTTAAATCGAAATAACGTATATTTACCATTTAATTAACTTTGTTAAAACCCTTTTCTAATATAATTTATTATTACTTAATTTTTACTTATTTTAAATTAAAAACTTATTAATTATTAATTATTATTTATTTATTTATTTATTTATTTATTTATTTATTTATTTATTTATTTATTTATTTATTTATTTATTTATTTATTTATTTATTTATTTATTTA
>KZ111237.1:1356050-1370208 GCA_002120335.1 Hypoxylon sp. EC38 | reverse complement strand
TATTATTATTATTATTATTATTATTATTATTATTATTATTATTATTATTATTATTATTATTATTATTATTATTATTATTATTGTTAAAATTATTTAATTAGCTTTTTCTTAGCTTATTTTATAGCCTTAGTTAAATATTTAATTAAGGTATAATTATAATATTTAAGGTTAGTAAATTCCTTAAGGTTTTATATTTTTACTTTATAATGTTAGTATAAGCTTAAATAAATTAGCCTTTTTTTATTATAATATATTAATGTTAAATATAAGTATAAAGTGTTAAGCTTTTAAAAATGTTAATATTATTAGGTTAATTTATAAGGATATATTAGTTAAAGGTAAATATTTTTATTAATTATTTAAGGCATTTTTATTATTTATTAATTTATAAGTTAAGTTAAATTAAAGTATATATATATAATATTTACTTTTTTTAATTATAGTAAATAATAGTATTTAAGTTTTTTTTTACTATTAAGTTTAGCTATTTTTATAAGCTTAATTAAACTAATATTTTATAAAATAAGCTTATATTAATTATTATTAATCCACTATTTAATTTATAAATATTAATATATAATATAATAATATATATCGGAAATTTATGTAATAATATTTTTGGTTTATATGCTTATTTTTTATATACTTTTCCTTGATTTGTTTAATAAATAACTTTTTAAAATAAAAGTATTATTTAAGGGTTAACTTTTTAGCCTTATTTAAAGCTTATATATGTTTTATTAAAGTTAAGGTGTTAAATATAAAAATAACTTTTAAGTTAAAAGATTATATATAAGGGATTAATCATTTCGGTTAAAAAAGAATTTTAATTATATAAAAAAATTAAATTCTAAAATAAGTTATAGTTGTTATATATTTAATTATAAATATAATAATTATGGTAATTTATAAACTCGATTTTTAAATATAATATTAACTTATTTCTTTTAAATAGAAATATTTATTAAATTAAAGTAAGTAATATTATATTATTTATTAAACTTTTATTAATAGTTATATTATAAAATCTTATTATTAATATGGTATTTACCTTTATATACTTTTTACTAAGCTTATAAGTAAAATATAGTAATTATTTAATTAGTTTAAATTAAAGCGAGATAAGGTTTTAAATATAATTAGCTTTAAACTACCTTATACTTAAAAAATATTATCCTTTTTAAAAGAAAGGTTATTTTTATTAAGAATATTTCACATTTAAATAAAGTTTAATTAGTTTAGTTATAATTATAAATATAATTATATGAATATTAAATTTAATAAATTATACGTTAGGATTTAATATTTTAATTGCTTTAATATACGAAGTAAAGTTAATATTAAAACTTAATTTAAAATATTTTATACTTTTAATTTAAAAAAAGCTTAAAAAATTAAAGATAAAAATAAAAAACATATTATTATTATATTAAAGTTTATATTTAATTTTATATAAGGAAATAATTATTATTTATTATTATTAATATTAATAATATATAAAAAGTATATAATTATATTATAATAGTAATTATTTATTAAAATTATTAAGTTAAAATATTTATATTAATATTAATTTTTAATTTTAATAATTATTTATTATTACTTTATATTAAGCTAAAAATATTAAATTTATATAATAAAACATATTTAAAAAACATTATAAAAGTTATTTTAAGGTTTTATAATAAAAAGTATACTTTAAAGATTATAATAAAAATTTACAAAGTTTTAGCTAAAGTTTTTAAAGTAATATTTACCTATTATAATGTCATTTTAAATTAATACTAATTAATAGCTATAATTTTATTTAAATTTATATAAGTATAAATTTGCCTTTTATTAAATTAATTCTTTTCGATTTATTAAAATATTATTATAAAGGTTTTAACATTTAATTTAATAAAGGATTAATATTTTAAATAAATATTTAAAATATATATATAATTTTTTTTAAAATAATATTATTAACATTATTTATATTTCTTTATTAAATTTTCTATTATATATTACATTTTTATTTTTAAGTTTATTTTAAATTAAAAATTAAAATAATATTTTATATATATTTAATAATAATATATATTATTAATAAAACTTTTATATTATATTTATAATATTTATTAATATTAATATTTTAAAATTTTAATAATATTTATTTTATATTTTATAATTAATTATATTATTTATATTATTATATATTTTATATATTATAATTAAAGCTATAATTAATATTAAAAGCTTAAGTGTTAATAATGTTATTATTATTACGTAAAAGAATTATAATGTGTATATGTAATTTTACTTATTTATATATAAGGCTAATCCTTATTATAGGTAAAATTTAACCGCCTTATATATCGCTTATTATTATATGGTATTAATAGCTTATATGTCCTTTTATTTGGAATGGTTATTTAAAATCCTTTATGCTTAATAGCTTTATAAAGTATTTATGGTTACCCTTGTTTAAAGGCTTAGTTAATTTATTTATTAGGTTAAGTGTATTTAGTATATATGTAATTTTTACGTTTCTTTTTATAACTTTTTAACGAGTATAGTAATAATCTTTTTATATATATTATTTTTGCTTGTTTATAATAGTTTCTTTCGTTTATTTAATTATAACTATATTATTATTTTATAAGGTTATTAAACCTTTTAATATAAGATTAACTTTTTTTAAAAAGTTATAAATTTATATTATATTAATTGTTATAAATGTTAATATAATATATTTAGCTTTTGCGAAACTTTAAGCTATTATTGCCTATAATTTAGCTAATTATAAAATTGGTATATTAATTAAATAAAAGATATATTTCGTAGTTGATTTTTTAATACTTAAATTGCTAGTATAACTTATATTTATTGCTTCGAATAGTCCTAAAGGGTTGTACTTTTAATGGGAATGTTTTTTAGTAAGTTTTTTATATTTAATAAACCTTTTTTAGGTATTATTTAAATATTACATCACTTTTTTAATGCTTATTCGGTGTTTTTTAGTCGAATTTTCCGCTAGGAGCTAGTAATGATTAACTCGTTATTTCCTTTTTTTATTTCTCGCTTAGCGCTTATAATAATTTTAGCTATTAAGTAATAAAGAAATTTAACCTTTCTTTTTATTCTTATATAACTTTTTAAAGGTTACTTATAATAATCTTTTGCTTTTTTTTTATTATTAACATTTTTTAATTAATTATTATTTTATTATATAAGGTTTAATATTTTTATCTTAAATATAATACCTTATTAAATAAATAACGATGTTAAATTAAATATAAATTTAATTATCCTATAACGTAAGTTATAACGTTAAGGTGTTATTATAAAAGCTTAAGTGTTAATAATATTGTTATTATTACGTAAAAAAATTACAATGTGTATATGTAATTTTATTTATTTATACGTAAGGCTAATCTTTATTACTAATAAAATTTAACCGCTTTACATACCGTTTACTATTACGTAATACTAATAGCTTACAAATATTATAAAATTTAAAGATTAATATAATATACCGTTAAAAAGGTTAAAAGCTTAGCTTTAATTATTATGGTTAATTCGTGTATTTTAAGCTATTAAAAGCGCCTCCCCGTTAATAAAACCTTTGTTCGACACTTTTTATGCCTTAAATTTACCACGTATAAGCTAATATACAACCGGTAGTTTACTTTCTTATTTAAGCAGCTTTTTTACCTAATTAAAAAGCCATTCCTTATAAAATTCCAACATAATAACCTTTCGATAAACTTAAGGTAAAAAAGAAAAAAAAATTTATAATATAACGCGTAACTTTTATTTATATACGAACCTTATAAGGTACACGAGCTTTAAGCCCGTGCCTTATTTTAAACACTTAACCTTTAATATAAGCCACGGCATTAAAATTAAAAAAAAAGTTAAAATAAAAATATTTTAAAATATAATAATAAAATAATATTTTTATATAAGCCTTTTAATAAATTACTATTTTATTTTTAAAGTTTTAAGCTTTTTATATAATATATTTTTTAATAAATATACTTTATTATATTTTATATTAATAATTAATAATAATATTTTAAATTATTTTATATAAAATAAAAACTAACCTTTTAATATATATTTATCTTTTAATAAAAATAATAAAAGTAATAATAATTATAGCTAAAATAAAGTTAATAATATAATAATAAAATAATAACTTATTAATATTATAAATATTTTTAATTATAATTTTAAAATTAAGCAATTTTTTTTATTAAATATAAATTTCTTTAATTAATTTTAAATTATTATAAAGTATATTATATTTTTAACTTTTAAAGTAATATTTAAAATAATGTAAAATTACCTTTAAATTAATATTATATTTATTTTATTTAATATTCGCTAATTAATTTATAATTATTATTATAAGAAATTTTTCCTTATTACTTTTTAAAAAGTTTAAAAATACTATTTTTAACTTATTATAATATAACTTTATATTAATTTAATTATATAAGTTATTTTCGTTAATTATTAAAAATAATTTTAGTTTATAAATAATATTTAATTATAATTTAAAAATTATTATTATTATAAAATTATTATTTATTAATAATATAAATTTTATATATTTATTTTTATTTATTTACTTTAAAAAGATTATAACTTTTAAAACAGAAATTTTTAATATTTAGTTTTATTTTTAAATTAATTACAAAGTTTTCTTTAAATTTTAAAATAAATTAGCTTATAAATCTTATATATTAAAAGATAAAAGGGTATATTATAATCTTTATTAATAATATTTTCTTTATAATTAAAATATTATTATATAAAATAAAAAACATTTTTAATAATTTATATATGGTATAATATAGTTTTTAAAAGCTAAAAGAATAAAATTTTATATTAGATTTTAAGCTAAAAAAGTTTATTATAAAAAGGATATTAATATAATTAAAGGAAAATAATTACTTATACTTTTATATCTTATTAAATAATTAGTTCTAACAAATTTAAAATAATAAAAATAAAATATTACTACCTTAAATTTTAGAAAATGTTATATATATATTTAATATTAAAGAAAAATCGATAAAGTAAATACTATATATTTCTTTAAAAAAGATTAAAGATTTTATCTTTAATAATATATAATAAGAAAATAAGTTATCTTATAAATTAAATAATTTTCAAAACTTTCCTTATAATAAAAGGGATTATATTACCATTAATAATATAAGTATTAATAATAATATTACTAATAATAAAAATATAATTAATTTTAATGAGTAAAATTAGTTAAATATTATAAAAGAAATAAAGCATATTATATTTAAAGAAAAATTTAAAGTTAATTTCTAATCACGTAATAACATGAAAATAAGGTTTAATTATAAGTTTAAAATATATATAATAATATTTTTAAGCTTTTTTTCCTAATATAATAATTAAGCTAATAATATATAAAAGGTTAACTTTTTTTACTAATTTTTTTATATTAAATTTAACTTTAAATTAAAACTTAAAGAAAAAAAACCTATTATAATTAAAGAGGAAAAAAATGTTTAATTATATGTTTAAATAGCCTTAAATAATTAATTTTTAAATATTAAAAATCCTTATTACTTTGCTTTAATTTTTATTATATTTTTACCTTATAATTAAAGTAATTTTATAAACACTAATAGTATATAAAATAATAAATTAAAGGAATATAAGAAAAGGAATTTTAATATAAAGTAATATATTTTCTTTTTTATAATTCTTTTTTAAATAAATACTTATATATTCCTATAATTAAACATTAATTAAGTCATAATAGTATAATATATTAATAATAATATATTTAGTTTTTCCTTTTTTAATTTTTAATTAAATTATTAAAGATAATAGTAGTAAAATTAGCTTAATTAAAATAAAAAAAATCATTTTTTATTAACTTTATAATATTTATTAATTAATTACTTTAAAAGAATTATTATAAGTTAATAATAAGTTAAAAAATAATAAGTTAATTAGTAATTATTATATAAGAAATCTTCTTAAAAAATTATTATATATAAAAGATAATAACCTTTATTAAATAAAGAAAAGGTTAAATAATAAAATTAAATACAAAGTTTTATTATTAAATATAACATACTTTTAATATAATTTATTATTAATTTAAATAATATTTTATTTTTAGTTTATATTTAAATAGGTTATAAGTTTTACAGTTATTAATATTATTAATAAATTTAATAAAAACTTTAATCTTAATTACTTTAACACTATTATATTTAAATAAAAAAAGTTAATTAAAACTTAATTATAATTGTAATATGGTTTTATATTTACCTTATATTCTTTTTTAAAAAGATTATTAAAAATAAAATTAGGGATAACATATTAAATTTCATTAATTAATACTTTAATAATATTAAAACTAATAAGTATAATACTTTTTACTTTTATAAATTTCTTTAATATTATAGTAATATTAAAATTAAAAACTTTTTAATTAACATTTTATTAAAAAAATATTAAAAAAATTATAAAAATTTTAACCTATATAAATAAACACTTTAAAAAGAATTTTAATTTTATTATATTAAAAAAAGATATTATATCTTATAATAATTAAAGCTATTTAAATTATTACGATAAAATTTTAATAAATTAAAATAAAAATAAAAAGTTAAAGCTTAATTTATTATTATAATAGCTTAATTTTAGAAATATTTAACTATATATTATAAATATGCTAATACTAAAAAAATTAAGAAAAATCCTTATAAAAAGATTTTTTATTTTAGCTTTTTTTAAGATTTAATAAAATTTACCTATATTAATAATAATAATATCTTATATATTAAGCAAAGATTTATATATTATACACATTAAAATTTTATTTTAATAATAAGTTTACGTTATAACTATAATTTTATACTTATTTTTATAAAGGCTTAAACTTTATCTTTATTTTTTTACGTAATAAATTATATAATTAAAGTTAAATTTTTTATATATTAATATTTAGTATTAATTATTACTCATTTTAAATTAATATTAAAATTACCCTTTTTTATTAATATTAAAGATTAAAATAAGGTTATATAAAGTTTTATAATAAAAATATTAAACTATATTTTCTTTAAATGAAAATTATTTACCATTAATATATATAACTATATATTAAATTATAATATATTTTATTTATTAATAAATAAGTAATATTAACTATATATTATTACTATTTACTTTATTATTTATTATTTATAATAACACTTAAAATAATTAATATTTAATAATTTAAATAAAAACATTAAACTATTTAATAATATTATAATAACTTTTTATAAAAATAGTATAAAGTTTAATACATTTTAAATTTACCATTATTAAAAATTTATATTTAAAAATTTATACTTTTACAATTATACCTTTATTATTAAGATTATTTTAAAATTTAATATTAAAAAACGAAAAAAATCTTATATTTAATTTAAAAGGCTTTTATATAAAAACTATTATTATTAACTTATTTTATTAAAAAATATAATTTATATTCCCTTATTAATAAATAGTTTACGATTAAAATTAAATTAAGATAAACTTTATAGTAAAAATATAATAATTTATTTTAAATTATTTTATCCTTAAGAAAAATTTCTATTATTAAATTTAGGAATATTTTAAAAAATTTGGAAAAATTTTAAACCTTAGTTCCTAAAGCGTTTAAATTTTATTAATAATAATTTTAATTTATTAAAAAAATCAAAAGAAAATACTACTTATAATGTTAAAATTTAAATAACTTAATTTAATTATATTAACTAAAATATTAACAATTTAAAAAGATATAACATTAAAAATAATAATAATAATAAAGAAAGTAATATTAACTTAAACTTATAAAAAATAAAAAAACTCCTTGCTTTTAATATTAATATTAATAAATATATATAAAAAACTTTATATAAAAACACATTTATTTTTAAGCATATTATTTATTATTTAATAAAAATCTTTTAAGCTAAAAATATTTTAAAGGCAAACAATTTTCTTATAAGTTTAAAATTCGATTTTTATTATAAAATAAAATAAAATCTTAACGTTATATCATTTAAATTTAATATTATAAATAAATAGATTTATATTAACATTTTAAAATATATTATAACCTAAAAAATAAACTTAAAAGAATTTAATTAAAATAAATCACGCTAAATAATAAACAAATTAAATAATATTTTATTAATATATAAAAATAATATTAACATTTTAACTTTTAATTATAATAATAAAAATATAATTAAGCTAAATGAAAATCTCATTTTAAATTAAGGTTTATTAAAAAAGTTTTATATATTAATTTTAAATTTATATTTAATAATATTATTCCTTTATTATTATTTAAGTAAAACTTAAATAAAAATAAGTTTAATTTTTTTAAAATATAAATAACTTAATAAAAAGTAATTTATCTTTTTAAATATTATACTTTACCATTTAAATAAAGTTAACCTAGTTAAGGCTAGTAAATTAAATAACTTATATAAGAAAAATAACTAATTACTTTATTACTTTAATAATAAAAAAAGTATTAAAAAAGCGTTATTATTAAAATGCTTATTTAAGCATTAAAAAATAAAGGTATATAAAGGAAAATTTAAGTTATAATTATTTTAAGTAATATTAATATTAATATAAATGGTATAATTATTTATTTCGCAATTAATTTATATTAAATTATTAAGGGTAAAATGTTACGTAAAAAATTAATTTAACGGGATATAAATATTTTAATTATTAATAAATATAATATAATATTTAAAAGAAGTTTTTATTATATATATAAAAGGTTAAAAAAAGCTTAAGGCTATTATAATAAAAACTTTAAAGATATTTTAATAGTTATTTTATATAATAATTTTTATTAGTTTAAGCTAGTTTAAGGTTTACTACTTTTTTATTTAAGGTTATATATAAGTAAAAAAACCTTTTAAAAGATAAGATTTTTATTTAATATAAAAAGAAATATATATTATTTTAAATATAAGCTTTTTAAAAAATTTATTAATATTATTATTTTTAATAAATAAATAAAAACGTTTAATTTAATTTATAATAAAATATTATAACATTTAAGAAATAATATTTAAATATTTAATAATATATAAATATTAAACTTTAAAATTATATATATATAATATATTATCTTAAATAAAAATATAAAGGCTATTATATTATTAAATTTAATATAATATATAATAAATTTATAAATAATAATAGCTTTTAATAAAAAACAAAAGTAATATATATATATATATTTTTAACGGAATATATATTTAAAAAAATAAATAAAACCACTACTTTAATTAAAGTATATAAAATAATAAATAATTTTATTTTAAAAGTTCTTATTTATTTAATATTTATTTAAAACATGTTATTAATAATTATAGAAAATAATTATTAAGTATTAAAAATAATAAATAATATAAAATATATTATTAAAGGTTTTATTTTATATTTAAACTTTATAATATATATTCTTATATTTTAAGTATTTTTAATTATAAAACCGTTTAAGTATATTTTAGTTTTTTCGAAAATAACTAATAATATTAAATTTAATGGATTTAATTATAAAATTCTTTTATTCTTTTTAAAAAAGATAAATTTAATAATAGCTTTATATCCTTTTAATAGATTTAAATATATATTTATTTTTACTTTTACTATTATAAAATATAAAATATAAAAGCAAATGTTAGAAAAATTATTTTTTAATTTAACTTTTAAATTAGTTTTAAAAAAAGAAGCTAACTTTATTATAATATATATATAACTATTTAAAACAGTTAACCTTAATAATTTATATTTATTATTACTTATTAATTTATTTTATTAAATTAATTTATATTTATTAAGAAAAATAAAATAAGGTATTAATAAATTCTTTTACTTAAGTAATAAAACTATTATAAAATATAAAATATAGGAAAAGAAATGAAATTAAATTACTTATTAAAAAATACTATATAAAAATATAAAAATAAATGTTAATGTAATAATATAACTTTAAAAATATATTATATAATTTTTATAATAAAAGTTAAATATTTATTTTTAAGCTTATATAAATATTATTTTAAAAGATTAAATTGTTAATTTATTTTTTAAAAATATAGGCTTTTTTAAAGTATTTATAATTTAAGATTTAATAAATAGTATAAATTAATATTACTCGCTTTAATTTAAGCAATTTATTATTTCCTAGTTAATAATATTAACGATTTTCTTATTATTAATAATAATATTATTAATATTTAAATTGTTATATATAAGTAATAAATTTAACTTATTTTGCGAAGTTTTAATAGTTATAAAGAAAATATTATATTTAATTTAAGTAATAATTTAATTTTTAAATAGATTAAAATTAAGCTTAATATAGCTTAAAACCTTTAATTTTAAGCTATTAGTTAATAAAAACTTAACTTATTTTTAGAGAAAATCTTTAATTTATTTTTTAAAAGAAAATTTCTTAATAAAGGTTAAATAAGGTTAAGCTATTTTAAAAATAATATTAAGGATATAAGTTTTAATAAAAATATTATAATTATTAATTTAAAAATTATAGCCTTTATTAGTTAATATTTAAAATATTATAATTATATTTACCTTTTTATAAAAAAGTATAATAGAAATTTTAATACTTATATTTTATAAGTAATACTTAATTAAGTTAATAGCTTTAACCTTATAAGTGTTTATATAATTGTAATTTTTAATTAAAGGATTTTTACATAAATAATTTAACTTAATAATTATATTATTTATTATAAAAATATTTTTAAAACTTTTAAATATATATAAATGATTTATTAAGATATAATATTTTAATAATATAAACCTTTAATAATAAATAATTATAAAATTAACTAATAAATTTAATAAAAAAATGGTATAAAGTTGTTAAAATGTTATTAATATTTATTAAAAAGAGGAAAGTTAATATAAAAATTTATTATTAGGATTTTTATAAGGTTAATTTTATAAAGATTTATTTTAATTACATTTTTTATAAGATATAACTATTTAATAAATAATTATAATAAAATAATAAAAAGTTAAATAATGTTTAAGTTTAGTAAATTTATTAATTTATAAGAGCAATTACGAAAGAACGAATGATTAAGATTCTAAGTTCTAATCTAACAACCTAAGCTTTACCTTTAAGGTATTAATACTAATCTATCTCTTTGATGTAGTTAAACAAGACGAAGTCTTGTTTAAGGCATCAATCCTTACTCCTTTATTTAGTTTATATGAAAGCGTACAATAACTCCTTTGCCCACAATTTAATATAAAATTAAGGAAATAAAAAAATATGTAATTTCTTATATTACTTTTTTTATAACTTATTTTATATATATTTTAAAACTAAAGATTATAAATATAATTAATATAATTTATAAAAATAAAAGAAATATTTAATATTATTATTATAAATGTTATTAATGTAATTTAATATAATAAAATATTAATTATAAACTTTAATTAAAGCTTTTAATTATAAAGATTTATATTATAGTTTATATATAAGAAACTTTTTTTAAGATTAAATTTGATTTTTATTTAACTTTTTTTTAAATTCCTTTATATTTTATTTTTAAATTTTTTAATATAAATATTTATTTTTAAATATATTACCTTTAATACTTTTTATATTTATTATTTTTAAATTAATATTTCTCAATTAATTTATATTTTATTTATACTTAAGTTATAATGTTTAAATATTACCTTATTTATAATAATTAAATAAATGAAATAATTAATAAGGTTTATAAATGTTTAAATAAACTTAAACTATTTTTATTTACCATTAGTTTTACCATTTTAACCTTTTATTTTAAGCTTAAAAGTTTTAGCACATTTTAAATAAACTTATTAATATTACGGTTTAATATAAGCTTATATATAATTTTATTATTAACGTTTAAAAATATTTCTTTTTAAAAAAAGTTATTAATATTTATATTTATAAAGTTAAATATAACTTTATTATTAATTAATAATATAATAATTACCTTTTATATATTACTTTAAGTATATATTATTATTATAATTATAAATAATAAAAAGTTAATAATTACTTTTAAACTTATACTTAATTTTTATTACTTTATTTAAGTTATTATTATTAACTTTTTACTATTTTTTAAATTTAAAATATAATATATATTATATTTTATATTAAGTATAAATATTTATTAATAATATAATTAAAATAATATTTAAAAAAAATATTTATAAAAACTTATATAAGTATAAAATTTTAAAGTTTTAAAGTTAAAATAATATTTTACTTTAATATTTTCCTTGTATTTTTAAAATAATATAAAAGAATTATATATTTTAATTAATTTTATAATATAATTAATAATATTATAATAAATATATTAAGTTATAATTTAATATATTATATTTATTTAATTAATATAAATATATTTAAAATATTAAAATTATTTAAATAAAAAATAATTTTTAAAATTATTAAATATATATTAATTAATTATATAAAATAAAAATATAAAGTAAATTATATATTTTATTTATTAATTTATATAAATAAAGTTAAAAAATATAAAATTATTATTTAAACTATAATTTTTATTATAACTTTTATTATATTATTATATTTTAAAATTTTCAAAGTAATTAATACTTAAAATTCTCGCAATAAAAAATTCTTAATAAGCTTTTTTAATTTAATATAATAGCCCTTGTAAAACTTAGGTAAAGCTATACCTAAGTGCTTTACAAATATACGCGAGGCCACCCTTAGTGGCACAAAAGCCCGAGTTTTACAAAGTTTAAGCCGAGCTACCCGGGAAAAAAATTAAAAAAAAAGTTTAAAAATTAATGGTTTAATAAATAAAATTCGTAAAAATACACGGTTTTATATTTTAAATACCTTACTCTTTAAACATTATATTAATAATTTTATATCATTATAAATAACATAAATTAATAAGCTATTATAATTTTAAACCTTAAGCTTTTTTAATATTTTTAACTTTTTAAGTTTTATATTTATTAAAATTAAAGTAAAATATTAACTTTAATAATTATTATATATATAAGCTTAAATTAAAAGCATTAATGAAATATTATTAATATAAATCCTTTTATATTAAAAAGTAAAAATAAAATAACTTCATTTAAATTTTATAAAATATTATAATATTTTACTTATAATTTAAATATAATTTTCTTTTTTAAACTTTTATAATATTTTAAAATATTTAATAATTAATTAAAATAACTTTACTTTTCACTTTTTAATAAAAACCACTTATTATTAAATTATTACATTATTACTTTTTAATATAATAAGCCATTATATATTTTAATTAAATAGTTTTTAATAAATAAATTATTTAATTTTAATTTAATATTAAAAGTATTATTACGTTTTTAAAATATATTTTAACTTTAAAAGATTTATAATAAATTAAAAATATATAAAAAAAACTAGAAAAATGTAATATTTTAATTTTAATAAAGAAAAGTTAATTTTTAAAAATAATAATAAGTTAAAATTACTTTAATAATAAATATTAAAGTTAAAAATTTAAAAGGTTATTAAATTATATTTTAAAATTTAATTATTAAAGAAAAATAAAATAAAATAAAAGATATTATTTCGTTTAAAAATAAATTTATAACTTTTAATTATTTTTATTTTAATATCGTTTTAAATTTATATAATACTTATTATTTTAACTAAAGGCTTTTTGCCTTAGTTTTATATTAAGGATTAATTTTAATATAAAATTAATAAGGTAATTAATAAAGTAATTAATAAGCTTTTCTTTTATTTTTTCCTTAAGTTTTAAACCTTAATAACTTTATAAGTTTTTATTTAATAAAAATAAATAATATATTAACTTATAAATAATTTAATATTTTATCTTTAATTAAAAATATATAATAATATAATATTTATAAGTTAAATATTAAAGGTTAAATATAAATGGTATTTTAAAGAAAATATTAAAGCTATTAAAACTTTAAAGCTTTAAAAGTTAAAAATGATTTTATATAAATAGTTTTTAATATTTCTATTAATTTTTAATTTATATATTTAAAAAATTATACTTAAACAAATAATTAAATTTTTATTCGA
>KZ111237.1:1336728-1353045 GCA_002120335.1 Hypoxylon sp. EC38 | reverse complement strand
TTTTTTATTTTTTTTTTATCCTTGTGTACCATATCACACGTGCCACACCTGCCACACACACACCTGCCACACACACCTGCCACACACACCTGCCACAGCTCCTACCGCACTGCCACATCCCGAAATTTTCAAAGTGATCGACACCTGAGATTCCCGCGATAGGAAATTTTTGATAAGCTTCTTCAATTCGACACAATAGCCCTCGTAAAACTCGGGTAATCGCATAGGCCAAAGGGCTGTGGCTAAAGTGGCGTAGCCACTTGTCGGAAAAAGTGGTTTAAGCTCGCTAAGATAACCGCACTATTATATCTCGAAATTTTCAAAGTGATTAATACCTAAGATTCCCGCGATAGGAAATTCTTAATAAGCTTCTTTAATTCGATACAACAGCCCTCATAAAACTCGGGTATTATAATGCGAGGTGTCGATCGTTTATACACATTTCCGCTTTTCAGCTTTAGCATTAAGCTAATAAAGGGGTTGGCTTCAATCGTACAAGGGTATGTAACATTGGCAAGGATGGCGGAGTTGTTAACGGAAGTTGCATCGGCGGCTCTATCATGTCGGTCATTCTTTAGACTCGGCCTCTGGTGCTGCCCCAGAATCGGCCCGTTACTTGAAAACGACCGGAGGCAGACGAGGGACACTGTTCAATTTCCTTTAACTTCATGTGATTGCTATCAGCAAGGAGTAAAGCGAACCTGTATTATAAGAGCTGCAATCGAATCGGCTCCCCCTCGTTTCCCTTCTTTGCCTCTCCAGGCTGTCTCTACGTCAATCCATAAACGGTTGCCCTAGTATTGTCGCAATTATGTATGGCTTGTGGGCTTCGCTGGCTCTCCTTTACCAGCTGGTTGGCTTGAGTCTTGCAGCGGACACGGATGCCTGGAAGTCTAGAAACATATATTTTGTCTTGACGGATCGAGTTGCGCGTAGCAGCGAAGACGCAGGTGGCGATGCATGCGGAGACCTCTCGAATTATTGCGGCGGCACTTTCCAAGGCCTTCAGTCGAAGCTTGACTACATTGCTGGCATGGGCTTTGACGCCATCTGGATCACCCCCGTTGTGACAAGTGAGTTCAAAGCCCCTTCCGATGTCTTGTTCCCAAATACCTAAACATTATATACTACTAGACACCGCCGGCGGCTATCACGGATACTGGGCTGCGGACTTGTGAGTACTAGGCTTTGTTATCAAGCCGACTGATGCCTTCCAAGTAGTGCATCGTGCTTAAGAATGCTTGACGTAAAACTAATCTGAGTTACTCTACGTAGATATAGCATCAACTCGAACTATGGTACGGCGGACGACTTGAAGGCACTAGTCAGCGCTGCGCATGACAAGGTGAGCCCGCAACCATCACTGCACACGTGGGATAATTACTGACCTTTGGTTAAACAGGGTATCTATGTAATGGTTGATGTGGTTGCGAACCATGTTGGCCCCTCCGCCATAGCGGATCACCAACCAGAGCCACTGAACCAGGACAGCTCCTATCACCCCCAATGCACAATCGACTATTCAAACCAGAACAGCGTGGAAAACTGCTGGATTAGTAACCTCCCTGATCTCAACACGCAGAGCTCTGACATTCGCACCCTCTATCAGAAATGGGTTAGCTGGCTCGTGACCGAGTATAACTTTGACGGCGTTCGCATCGACACTGTGAAGCACGTTGAAAAAGACTACTGGCCTGACTTCTCTGCTGCAGCCGGAGTCTACACGATTGGCGAGGTGTTCGATGGCGATCCGAACTATGTTTCGGGTTATGGTAGTCTCATGTCCGGGCTATTGAACTATCCAATGTACTATCCGATGAATAACTTTTACCAACAGACCGGTTCGAGTCAGGCCATGGTGGACATGTATAACCAGATCAGCTCTCTATTCCCCGATCCGACCACTCTAGGCTCGTTTCTAGATAACCACGACAATCCCCGGTGGTTAAATACAAAGAATGATCTTTCGCTGCTCAAAAACGCTCTCGCATACGTAATACTCGCTAGAGGCGTTCCTATCGTCTACTACGGCACTGAGCAAGCTTACGCTGGTGGGGCGGACCCAGCTAACCGAGAAGATCTGTGGAGGAGCGGTTTTAACACCAACTCGGAAATCTATCAAGCCATTTCGAGGCTATCAGCTGCTAGGAAATCGGCTGGTGGTCTTGCCGGCAACGATCAGACCCACTTGTATGTAGCGGACACTGCCTACGCCTGGAGCCGAGCTGGAGGGACTCTCGTGGTTCTCACCACCAATAGTGGGCTTGGATCAACTGGGAACTACTGTTTTAACACACAAGTCCCCAACGGGTCATGGAACAATACCTTTGGCGCTGGATCGTACACTTCAGACGGGGACGGAAACGTATGTATCAGTACTAGTAACGGAGAACCCGTAGTCTTGCTTGCCGCTTGAAATTCATCCTCGCAGTAATAAAGAGGTGGGACAGATCTGAACTACTCAAAACCGTAGAATACCTTAGGTAGCTATCAAGACTGTTGTTAAGTAGCGTCTTTAGTATGTAGTTAGCGATTCCTAGGACACATTAGCGTTTCGCAGTGGTATCCAATGTATTATGGTTACCAAAATCTGGTTTCTCATCTTGAAAGGAGGAGGGGAGCTTTCAATAAAACATGGCCCCGAATAAACATTTGAAGTAAATTACATGAGTACATGTATCTAAGGCAGGTACCTACATGTAATCAATATTTCCCTCCTCTCGGGACCGAAAATGGGGTGGCTGTGCCCAGATTGTTACACAAGAGTCAGACCATGATATTATGACCAATTTACATAAATTGATTGTCATCGGCGAAAACGAGGCCGACGGTTATGCAATTCGATTTGCGAAAACTCTTTTGGGTCTTATATATATATAGAAAACATGGTGGAATGAAAGTGGTTTCACTTAGTTGATGACTTTAATAGTTACCTACTTTACTAATTAATGGTAGTTATTATTAAGACTCACATTTAATACTTCTAGTGTCACCGCTGTGGGCGTTGCTGACGTAGGGGGAAGCCTCGGACTCGGACACCCGTGATTACCGTCTACACCGGTAATCCATATGCACTGCTCCGAACACCGACGCAAATATATATTTATATATCAATAGTTTAAATGCCCAGATTTATATTATAAACTGGCTTGCCCTTGATTCTGTAAAGTTTTATATTGATAATATTAGGCGATTCCATTTTCGCATCCAAAATTCCAGGTTTTGGATTTTGATATTTAACCGTATGGTTTATTAAACGTCCTGCTTGTTTTCTGTCCAACTTCACGGGGGAAGTCCGACCGCCATATAAGAAAGCCGTCGCATGGTCTCTCTTTAAGAGATTTACAATTATTTATTCTGCAAGCCATCTTGTTTGCTCTTTGGACTTCTGGATATATTGCAACATCATTACGCACCCGTTTGGCATCCTGTGGCCTCACGTTGGGACAACGATGGCGTCCACCATACTCTCTGCTCGCCTATCCCGTGGCGTAACTGGCGTCGCGGTCGCCGGTGCTGGAGTTGGACTATACTACGTATACATGAGGAATGTTGTTCATGCGGATTCCGGCGCGCCTAGGCAGATATTTGGTTCCGGTCCAGCATTCGTGTCTTTAGAACTCGAGAGCACCCAGTCCGTGAACCATAATACGAAGCGATTGCGATTCAAATTTCCCGAGCCGGATGCTGTAAGTGGCTTGACTTTGACATGTGAGTGGCCTTATGAGCAAGAAGATGCGATACCATTCGTCAAGTCCTCTGTCACTAACCCGTTTCTTTTTTTTTAAAAAAAAATAGCCGCGCTTTTGACATACTCGTGGCCAAAGGGCAGCACGTTTCCTGTCTTGCGCCCTTACACCCCAATCAATTCTCTAGGCAAGTGACTTCGGTGGTCTTCCTTTAGTGCATCTCTCTGACCTCAGATAGATGAACCCGGTGCTCTGGAGCTACTTGTGAAGCGTTACCCAAATGGAAAGCAGAGCACACACTTGCATTCTCTGCAACCGGGAGACTCATTGCGGTTTGTTACGCGCATACCGGGATATGGATGGGAACCTAACAAGCATTCGGAGATTGTGCTCATTGCTGGGGGAGCCGGCATCACTCCTGCGTACCAACTTATTCGTGGAATTCTGCAAAACCCCGACGATCATACCAAGATCACCCTTGTATTTGGAGTTAATACCGATTCCGATTTGCTCCTGAGGAAGGAATTTGAGGATTATGAGGCTCGCTTCCCCAGCCGTTTCAATGTCACATATACAGTTAGCCATCCTTCCGAAAACTCGCCATTTCGGAGGGGGTACGTTACCAAGGAACTGCTCAAGGAAGTAGCGCCCCATTCAAACGACTGCAAAGTCTTTGTATGCGGACCACCGCCGATGGAGAACGCTCTTGTGGGTAGCCGGCGACAGCCGGGGATATTGGAAGAACTTGGTTATCGGAAAGACCAGATCCATAAGTTCTAAACTGATAGATGGAGACAAAATAGAAAAGTAATCGCCACACGGTTTCAATTAGTCTTAATGATCGAATTACAATATGGATTTATAGTCATTTCGCTGCCAAAGTTTACGGCCTATTAATAAGTAAGTCAAATGGTAAGGTTTTATGTGTAAGGTTTTTTATATTAAACGTTTATTTCACAGGCATTTTAAGTGCATTTTAGCCACTTGTGATAAAGTTTTATGGTAACAGGTATAAATTACCTTAAAATAAGCCTTAAAAAATGTGTTTTAATGTTAATTAAATAATAAATTAAATGTATAAATTAAGGCTATAATAGTAATGTTATATATATTAAAGCTAGCTTTAATAAGCGTTTAAAAATTATAAAAAGCTTATAAATAATAGTTGTTTTATTTACTTTTTTAAAAAGTAAATATTTATTAACTTTTATAATTAAACTTTTAAAAAAAGCTATTATAAACTATAAAATAATTCGAAATAATATGTTTAATTTATAATACTTTTAAAAAAAGTAATTTAATTAATATAATAATTTACGCATTTATTATAAGCGATAATATTAAAAATTATATTAAATATATTAAAGCTATTAATAATTTTAATAAAAACGTATATATATAATTTTAACATTAAAATTTATAAACTATTTTTTTAAAGCTTATATATTTTTTATAAAAAAACTAAACGATATATTACTTATAAAATATATAAGTGCTTAATATAAAATAAAAAAAAAGTATTACTTTAAAATAATTTAATTTAAAGAAAAATTAATTATTAATTAGTTTAAATTAAAACATTTTATAAGGCTTATATATATTATTTAAATAAACTTAAAACTTAAATAAGTTTAATTATAAACCTTTTTAATTAAATAAAACTTATAAAATATAATATTATTTTCGTTTTAAGTTTTATATATTATATTTTAATAAAAGTTATATCATTTAAATTTTTTTACTTTTTTTTAATTTTTTAATACGAGTAATTTTTTTTAATAATTAAGTTATAAATATAAAATTAAATGGTTTTAAATATAATTTATAAGTAACTTTAATAATTAACAATTATTTATATTATATATAAAAGATAAATTTAATTTATTTAATAAATTATCTTTTAAATTTTTTTATATAAAAATTAATTTCTTTTTATTATTAATTAATTAAACCTAAGTAATATTAAATAATCTTTTAAAAAATTTATTATAAACTTTAAAAGTTTTTTTTAATAATTAGTTTATTTTTAATAATATTAATTTTTATTTAAATATTTAAAGTTTTTTATATATACTTTTATTAATTTAATCGATTTTATTAATATAATTTTTAATTATATTAAACTTAAATTAATAAGATTTATTTATATTAAATTTTTTAATATTTAATTATATGTTTATTTTAAAATTCCTTATATTTATAATATAAAAGTAAATATATAAATTAATTATAATTTTAATTTAATTAAAAATTAATTTATTAAATTTAAAACTTACTTAAAATAATTATATTAAAATAAGTTATATATTAAGTGTTAATTTTATTTTTAAAGGATTATTAAGTAATAATTTTTAAAATTATTTTAATGATTTTAATATTATTATAAAATAAGTTATTAATGTAAGTTTAAATAATTAAGTTAATAAGGATATTATTAAATCTTTTTTTAAAATAAACTTTGTGTAAAATTTAAAAATTAATATTAAGGTTTAACTTTAAAAAAGAAATATAATAATTAAGCAAATTTATAAGAAAAATTTAAAAAGAAATTCCTATAATAAATAAATATTAATAATACTTAATTTATTATAAAAATTAAAAAGTTTAAATAATAATTTATATTTAATAAGTTTTTAAATTATTTAAATAAGCTAATATTAAATAATAAAAGGTAATTAAAAATTAACTATTTAAATATATAATTATTAAAGGATATTTAAAAAATTATTAAATTTAAAAATGTATTTTAAATTATCTTTATAAAATAAATAAATTAAATAATTTAAGATGATTTATTAATTAATATAATTTTTATAATATAAAAAAATATATTATTTAATATATAATTTAACTTAGTTAAAAAAGAAAGTTTATAAAAAAAATTAAAGGTGGCTTAATATATAAATAACTTATAATTAAAAATAAAGTTTTAAAAAAATTAATTTAACATTTTAATTAATAAAAAAATAAGTTAAGGTTAAAAATATTTTAAAAATTTTTATTTATTATATATTACTATTTACTTATTTTAATATAGGAATAAATTTATTAAGTTATTATAATTAAGCTAGTTATTTTAATTAAATAAGTTAAAATTAAAATGGTTATAATAAACCTTTAATAATTTTAATTTAATAAAACTTACCTTATAAGTTATAATTATTAAGCCTAATAAAAATATATATAATTAAAGGAATAAATTATACTTTAAAAGTTAGTTTATTTAAAATAAATTAAAATTATTAATATTTATAATAATATTTATTTATATGTTATAATTATAATTATAAAAGATATATAATTAAATAATATAATAAATAATTATAATTAAAAATTAAATATATAAAGATTATAAAAAGTATAAAAAAAGGTAAGCCTTTTTTAACTAATTTTAAATTTAATTTATCATTTAAAAAGTTTAAAAATAATAATAAATAAGTTATAAAGGTATATATTAATTAAATGGTTTAAAATAATATAGGTAAAATAGTTATTAAATTAAATAATAATAATTATAATTTAAATTATTCTAAAATAATTATTAATTAAGAATTAATTAAATTATTAAATATAATAATAAAGAAAAAAAATATTAAAAATTTCCCTAAAATCTTATAATAAAAATATAAAGGGAATCTTTAATAATAAAATATTAAAAACTTTTATATAAGTAAAGTAAAAAGTATATAAATTAATATATTTTATAATTTAACTTAATTATAGTGTTAAAAGATAATTAAAATTATTATCACTTCTTAAATACATTTATTTTAAAGATTTTAAAGGTTTAAAATTATTTATTAAAAAAAATTAACATAATGATTTTATAAAGTTAAAGCAAAAATGTAATAATGATAAAAAAAAGGTATAAGTTCTACTTAAAGAAATAAAAAAGATATTTATTTAATTTAAATATATAAAAATCATATAAATAAATATATTAACATTAATAAATTATTATAATTTATATTATTTCTTAATATTATATAAGGATAATTCTTTAATAAAAATTTAATAATATAAGTATAATTAATAAAATAAAAACCATAATTATTAATAATAAAAAAATAAGTAAGGTAAATACAAACCTTATTTAATTATCATATAAATTAAAATTACCTTAATAAAAATGAAATTTTATAATTAAACATATTTAAATAATAGAAAAATATTTTTAAATTATATTAGTAATAATATTAATAGAATTTAAATTTATAAATATATAATTAATTTTAATTTATTATAAAAATTAATTAATCTTAATTATATAAAAAAACTTAAATTAAATTTAATTTTATTAAAGGAAAAATATAAATTAAAAATACCTAATAATTTAATAATCTTTATTTATTATTATATTATATTTCTTTTTATTATAAGAAAAATTTTATTAATTATTAAAACATATATAGCAAATATAAATAAATTATATAAATTACTATT
This sequence comes from Hypoxylon sp. EC38, assembly GCA_002120335.1. NCBI lineage: Eukaryota > Fungi > Ascomycota > Sordariomycetes > Xylariales > Hypoxylaceae > Hypoxylon > Hypoxylon sp. EC38. The sequence goes on along the minus strand of KZ111237.1, from coordinate 1,344,913 downwards.
TAATAAAGGTTAGTTATAATAAAATTAAATTAAGATTAATTTTAAAATTAAACATTTAATATTAAGAAAAAATAATAGGATTTTATATATTTTAAAAATATAATTAATACTTACTTATAAATTAATTTATATTAAGAAAAAAAATTAAAAAATACTTATTAATATTATATGTATATAAAAGATAAGGTAAAAGATTTCTTAGAATTTAAATTAAAATATAATATTTTTAATAATAAAGATATAAAACCAAATAAATAAGATTTATTTAATAAAATGGTTAATATTATTAAATTTATATTAATATAATTTTAAGCTTAATAAATTAATTTAAAAAATGTATAATAAATTTAAACTAAGATTAAGCTTAATAGCTATTACTATTTAATCTTAAATTATTTAATATTATTAACTAAAAATATGTGAGATTTTATTCTATAGTTTTAATTATCCTTAAAATAATATTTATTATTATTATATTATATCCTTTTTATTTTTAATAAGTAAAATAAATATAAAAATAAATTATTTTAACATTTATTACCTTAATTCTTATTAAATACAATTTATTAAAAACTAATTTATAAATTGTTAATTAATTATTTAAAATCTTATAAAATAAACTATATTATTAAAATATAAATTTAACTAATATATTAATATAAGTTTTACCATTAAATAGTTTAATTAAGAAAATGAAAATTTAATTAATTATATTAAAACGAATAAATATAAATTATTCAAAAATATTTATAATTTTTATTAAAAATACCACAATTAGCTCTTTTATCTTTTATATCTTTTATAATTATAATAATTTAAATTTTATAAATATTTATTTTAATTAATAAAAACGAATTTTATAGTTAATTTGTTTAATTTATATGGGTATTTATAATAATATAAGAGAAATTATATTAGCTTTAAATAATTAAAATAATATAAAATTGGTTTTAAATATAATTATATTAAATAAATCTTTTTAAAATAATTTAAATTAAATTAATAATAAAATAAAAAGATATATATTATCCTATACTTTAATATTTACATATAAAAGTAAACTAAAAAATTAATTTTAAGTTATAATAAGCTAACTTATAATGGGATTATTAAATTAATTATTAAAAGGAAAATCCAAAATTAATTATTAACCTATTTAAAAATTATTAAATAATAAAATAAATTAAATTATTATTTTATAATTTAAATTATTTAGAATTAAATTTAGTAATAAAATATTTACTTTAAAATAATAATTAATGGCTATAAAATTAATTTATACTTAAAAAAACTATTTTATTATTACTTTGGTTAATTTAAAGCTTATTAATTTAGTTAAACATATTATTATTATTAATAAAATAGTAACACCCTTTTATTTATAATAATTTTAATATATTGTAAATAATAAAAGTTTTATTTAACAAATATTCTTTTAATTTAAGATAAATAAGTTAATTTATTTAAATATATTTAAATAAGAAATATATTTATAATTTCCATTAAAAAAAGTAAAGATAAATAAGTTATAATAAATTATTAACTTATAAATTTAATTATATTTAAATTATAATGGCTTATATATAATTAAAATAGATTATTTTATATAATTATTCAAAGATTTTATAAAGTTTTTTATTAGAAAGATATAACTTATAATTATTAGGTTATATTCACTTAAAAAGAAAATTAATTTAAAATAACATTTATTATACTTAATGGTTAATGGGTTAATATTAAAATATTTTAAGGAATAATTAAAACCCCTTATTTTTATTATACATTAAGAAATATAAATTTTAAAAAATGGTTTTTAATGGATAAAAATTTTAGGTTATTTTTTCTAAAATTTATTAAATATTATTTAAATTGGGGTATTTTATTTGATTTTTTTGTTAATAATTATAATGTTTTGGCAAAATTATTTAATAATCTTTTTACCTTTTTTTATTATTATTATTTTTTTAGGGTGGATTTTATATAAATTAATTTATCCTTAAAGAAAATTTTATTATTTATAGATTTAATTATTTCTCTTAAATTTAAATTATTAAATGGTTAAATATAATTATTAATAAAATATTAAAAACAATTTGTAAAATGGGCTAAACCATTTAATTATTTATATAATGTTAAAAAATTAAAAAAGTTTTTATATTTAACCTTATATTTAAAGGCTTATATTTTTAGAAAAATAAATTTAATTCATATAATTAAATAATTATATTTAAAGTTAATAATTAAGATAATTTTTAAAAAAAGATTATTAGTTTAAAGGAAGATAATTTTTAAATTGTTTAAATAGAAATTAATATAAAAAGATATATTTATTATTATATGTTAATATATTTAATATTAATTAATTTATAATTTAAATATAAAGAAATAATTTTATCTTATAATTAATGCTTTTAATATAAAAATAAGAAATGTTCTATTTTAATTTAATAGTTATAAAGTTAAAATAACAATTACTAATTAACTAATAAATTTAATAAAAGTAATTATATTTATTTTATTTAAATTATTTAATAATAAAATTAAATATATTACTAGCAAATAAAAAACCTTAGCTATTATTAAATATTTAATAAAATATAAATAATTAATTATTAAATTATTATTTCTTATTATAATATATATTAATTATTTAAACTTATTAAACATTTTTAATATTAATTTTAAAGTTAAAGGATAGGTGGTAATTTAACTTAAATAATTAGGAAAATATAATTTTATAATTTAATATAAACTTAATAATATAAAAATTATAAAAATTACTAATAAGTTATTTTAATTAATAGGATTTATTATTAATTTAATTATATAAGTTAATAAGGAAAAGTTATTATATTTTATTTTTTAATTAGCTTAAATTATTAAAATTAAATTATAAATTAATTAATTAATAAAATAGGTTTATTTATTTTTAATAATAATTAATTATTTTAAAAGTTTAATTAATTAATTAGTTAAAGATTATAATTAAGATAAGTATTATATTTTATTAATAAAATATCTTTTATTTAAGTTAAAATTAACTTTATATTTAAGTAAAAATGAAAAAAAAATCTTAAATAAAATGTTATTTAATATAGGATTATTTTAAATTACCTTATATAATTAAAATAAGATAAAAAATTTACAAAATATTTTTTTAAAAAAAAATTCCTTTAGTATTAAAATAAGCCTATAATAAATATAACTATTATATATTAGTAATTATCTTAAATAATTTAAAAAATACCTTTTAATAACTTATAAAATAAAGTTTTATTTAAAAACATTATAATTAATATTATATATATATTAAAACCAAATCTTAAATCCTAGTTATAATTAAATTAAAATAAATTATAGTAATAAATCTTTAAGATTTAATTAAAATAAATATAATTAAACCAATTTTGCTTATTATAATTAATAAGATAAAGTATATTTTCCTTATAAGTAATTATTTCGAATAATTTATTATAAGATTTTTAATAAATAAGTTATTAATATATATAATGATAAAAGTTTAAAATATTTTAATATTAATATTTAAATAACTACGAGAAATATATTGTAATAATGTGAGATATTTTATTTTAAAACTTATTAACTAATTTTTTAATATTAAAGATATTAATATTATATATGGTTTAATGGAAAAATTTTATAGTTATAAATTAATTAAAAGAATAATATAAAAACTAATAAGATTTTTTTAAAAATAAGTATTAAAATAAAATTTTAAAGGATTAAATAAATAATCGAGAACTATTTTAAATATTATTTTTAAAATAAATTTATAAAAGATATTTAAATATAAATTATTACCATTAAAAATTATATTTAAATAAAAGATAAGATTAATTACTTTAATTTTCTTTAAAAAAATTTAAAAATTTTTATAAGGAAACCTTAACATAAATAAAAGCTATATAAGTAATAAAAAAATTAAAGGATTTTATATAAGCTTATTTATTAAAAAGAAAGAAAATAAAATTAAATGATTAATAACACATATATTAAATTAATAATTAAATATAAAAATATATATAAAATAATAATTAATTAATTAAATAATTTTAAAGAAAAGATAAGGTAACTAACTTTTATAATAACATAAAAACATTTAAACTTACACTTGTTTAAAAAAACCTTAAAAGGTTATTAAAATTTTATTAAATATATTAATTATTATTATAAATTTAATGATTAATAGTAAATTAAAAAAGGTATATGTTTAAAATATTAAGTTATTTTATTAAGATTTCTTAAATAAATTAATATATTATTAAGGAAAATTAATTCTTAATAACTTAAATAAAATTATACTAAAAAAAGATAATTTAAAACCAAATTATTTACTAATATTTGCTAAAAAAGCCTTAAATTTTCATTTATATATATTTAAACCTTTTTATTAATATTAAAGATTTATTTTAAATATTTAATTACCTTAAATATACTTATAATTTTTTAATGATTACAATTATTATAATTAATTTTATACTAATTAAAAAGAACATCCTTTAAAAGTGGTAAATAATTTTATTAAAAGAAAGTTTTAAGTTTTAATTTTTATTTAGCTTTAACTTTTTTATCTTTTTCATTAATTTATTATTTTTAACTTTTATCATTTTTACCTAAAATATTTTAATCTTTTTTAATTATATTATCATTTTATTTAATCTTTAATTATTTTTTATTAATACTATTATTAAATTTCTTAATTTAATTATAATTTTTATTAATTAATTAAAATAACTACTATTAACCTTAATATTTATTTAAATAATCTTATAAAATTAAAACATAAATACTTAAAAAAATTAAATATAAAATAGGTAATTTTTAATTAAATTAATTAAGTATTAAAGATTATTTCAAATATATTATAACTTTTTTCCAATAAAATTATTATTACGTAAGGTTTTTTATAAGATATAATGGTAAATATTTATTATTTTAAAATAAAATTAAAATAATTTGTCTTTTTTAAACAAGGATATATTAATACCTTTTACAAATAGTTAACTTTAATAATTATTTAAAATTTATAAGTTTATAATAAAAATATAACTGTTTAGCTTATTTAAACTTAAAGTATAATAATTAATTTTAAATATTATTAAATAAATCTTTAAAATTAAATATTATTAATTAAAAATAATATATTTAAGTAACATAATATTATAAAAAAGTTTATTTATTAAAATATGTTTTAACCTTATTAAAATATATATTAAATATTAAATTGATTTATATAATCCTTATTAATAATAATTTTAATCGAAAATATAAAGTAAATATTATAAAATAAATCCTCTTTTATTTTTAATCTTTAAAATTATTTAATATATAAAAATAAATATAATTTTATTTAAGATAATAATTTATATAATTAAAAATAATTATTAATTTTTCTTTAATTAAAATTAGTTATATTACATACATTTATTTTAATTATTTAATTTAAATGAAATAATTTTTAATATATATTAACTTATGCTTTTAAAGGAATGGTTAATTTTTAAAAATAATATATTATATTAAAAAAATATAATTTTTAATTAAAAAAGTATATACTTATTAATTAAAAAACCCTTATAAAAAAGAAAAAAATTAAGTTATAAATAAGAAAAGATAATATTATTTTTCTTAAAGAAAAAGTTATTTAAATATAATAAAAATTTATTAAAATAAAAGAAAAGTTATATTTATATAAACTTATTAAAGATTTACATATAAAACTTATAATAAAAATTATTTAAATTAAATAATTAAAGCATTAATTATAAAAATATAAGATTAAAAATTAATATTTATTTTTAAATAATTTCATTTTATAAATAAATTTAATATATTATAAATATTTTATATTTAATATATTATTAATATTTTTATAAAATATATTATATTTAAATTTAAATTATTAATTACTTATATAATTTAATATAAGCTTATATTAGGTTAAAATTTAATATTAATAAAAATAAAGTAAATAAAGTTAAAAATAAGTTAATATATATTATTAATTAATTAATATTTTATTAAAAAATAATTTTATTTATTTATAAAAGAAAAAAGGTTATAAAATAAAATTAATAAAAATGAAAAAAAATAAAAAAAAATAAATAAAGTTAAATACTTTTTAAAATAATATAGTTTTATATGCGATAAATTTATTTATTATTTAATTTCTTTTTTTATTATTTAATAAAAATAAAAATAATTATTTTTATTATTAAAATATTTTATAATGTTTTAATAAATATTTTATTTTTATTAAAGAAAATTTAACCATATATAAAGCTTATACGTATTATTTAAATAAACTTAAAACTTAAATAAGTTTAATTATAAACCCTTTTAATTAAATAAAACTTATAAAATATAACATTATTTTCGTTTTAAGTTTTAAATATTATAATTTTATTATATAATATTTAATATATTCCTTTTTTTTAAAATTTAAAACCTTTAACTTCTCGTTAAACAAGGCTTATTAATTAAAATTATCACTTACTACTTACGTTTGTTTAATTAAAATATATGTTAGAAATTTATTTAGCATGTGCCAATAGTTAGGCCATGGTACTAACAAGTATAAATATTTGCAAATGGCACGGATAGATCGGATAGATCAAATATAGCATCTCGGCGGACTGTGATTTTACTTATTTAGCCAAAGGTTGGTGATCGGCATAGCCAAGACCCCTTACTGCCGAAGATGTCCATCACTCGGTGGATGGTATACCATACAAGCCCGGCGGCTATATTATTCCAGGGGCTTGACGAGAGCGGTGGGATGTGCGAAATGCTGGAGCTCGGCAACTTTGCCGGATTTTGGCTATGGTGACTGGACCGTAGATTTCTCGGGTCAGAGCGCTTTAACATGTATATGGGTGAGATTTGGAGTGTCCATTGGAGAACGTATACATGCCTTAATTGCGTCGACTTACTGGCATAGTGTCGCCATGCTTGGCCTCGCTTGGCTTGTATACTCCTTTTTGGTCGCTCCATGGGTTGATCCAGCTCAATATGCGCCCATCCTGGCTGAACCGCGAAACCGATCTTGGAATGACCACAGATATTTGACTTCGAGAAGTTAAGATCGGCCCAGAAGTCACAATACTTAAAAAACGAATCACCGTGTTGTCAGTGAGCTCGGTACGCCACTATATCTATTCTCTCGTCTGCGTCATGTTGACCCAAAATGTCTGTTCGAGTTGGTGTACGATGGGCCTTCTTATGTGCATAAGCTCACGAGTTGCATCCTATAGTCAATTTGTAACTGCCATCGGCCAATGCCCATTAGAAATTGCAGCCATGTTTCGACCTCAGGATCAGTTAGGATGTCCACATCCAGTTGACGAGAGCACTGCGCGTCAGCCTATTGACTGGTCGCCGTGGACGCACCCACCTAAGTGTCTGCGGGCAGAAAAGCCCCCAGCGACTAGGTACTGTGTTTTCACAAATTCGCAACATGGGAACGGAGGCGTCAGCATGATTACAACACCTGAGACTGCGGCGAACAGCATCGATATCTTAAATGACACCGGCTACACTCACACAAAATCATTTATCAATAACAGTGTCGGGCCAGTGTATGAAGTCATCGACATTCCTGGGAAAGGAAAGGGGGTGGTCGCGACGCGCCAGATCAACCGTGCAGAGCCAATCATCGCAGATTGGGCTGCTTTAGTCGTAGACCTGAACTTCCCGACTTCAGTGAAGCGAGCACAGGGTTATCAACTCCTCCATGTAGCTGTCGATCAGCTATCGGATCCGGATCGCGTGCTCCTCTTAGCTCGTAATAATGTTTTCTCAGCTGATATCGTTGAGGATGTGCTTCGAACAAATGCGTTTTCCTTTACCGTTGCTGGAGAGACACATATGGCGCTCTATCCTCAAGTTGCGGTGAGTTCTTCCAACTCGCTCTCAGTAGAGACTCCTGGGAAACTGACATGAAGCTGTAGAGAGTTAATCATGCATGTCGGCCAAAGTAAGTATTGGAACGATGCATAGCAGTTGAAGGGGCGAAAGAGAAGCTAACACCATTGCTAGTGCTTTCATAAGATTTACGCCATCGAGCTTGGCCGTTAGCATTGTTGCCTTGAAAGACATTGAACCTGGAGAAGAGATCACCCTTACATGTATGCTCCAATTATTCCTCCCCACCATTCTTTTTTTT